>JABUQX010122841.1:0-37832 GCA_015478945.1 Trachelipus rathkii | reverse complement strand
TTATATTATATATACTATAGATTAAAGAACTTATTTGAAAAATAACTTTACCATAAGGACTTTTATTGCAACTTAGGTAGAATTCCAAAGAAATTTCATTGTCGTAGTAACCCACTTCATCTAGTACTATTTAAGGAGAATAAATTATTCAAAGAATTCTCTCTCTCTCTTCTCTCATGGGGGGTTTTTCTGGCTACGGCTCTCTCTCTCTCTCTCTCTCGCTCTCCTTCTCTCTCTCTCTCCCTCTCTTCTCTCTCCCTCGTCTGCTCTCTCTCCTCATCTCGTGTCTGCTCGTCGTCTTCTCTCTCTCTCTCTCTCCTCTCTCTCCACTCTCCTAACTCTCTCTTCTCTCTGCTCTTCTTCCTCTGCCTTCTGTACATCCTGCAATACTACTAGCTAACCTTATACTCTTATATCCGCGGTTATATGTAAGATCGCATTGATATCGATACAGCCTTACCCGTACTGCACCACTAGTAGTTACCTAAGCCCGCGCCGTATAATAGGCGTCAGTGCGCATATCCAGCTTATAACTAATAATTATATATATATATAGTATATATATATAATATATAGTACTATATATATATTATTGTTAAATATTGCATATTAATCGCAAGTTATATAAGATGGAAATAAAGAAAGAACATTTAATGGTAAGGTAAAGAATTTACTGCCTTCTCCAGGATTGAACCACGCGCATGTTGTGAATGAGGACAATATACCCGGCGCTGTACGACTGAGCCTATGCCTCCAACCCAAAAAATTGATTCAAGACAGTTTATAAAGCAACCGCGGCTCCCTTCAAGGCGACATCACCAGGTGTCCAGCCTGTTCCATGTCCCTCGTTCTTTATATTGTAGCATTGAAATATTGCATATTAATCCCAATTATATAAGATGTAAATAAGGAAAGAACATTTAAAACAACATAAATGTTTTTCTTTATTTACATCTTAAATAATTGCGATTTTTTATGATTTAACATTACAATATACAAGAAGATTCATTAACTGGCTGGACACCTGGTGATGTTCGCCTTGAAGGGAGCCCGGTTGCTTTATAACTGTTCTTGATCCAACTTTTTTGGGGTGGAGGATAGCTCAGTCGTAAAGCATCCGGTATATTTTCCTCATTCGCAACATGGCGGTGGTCCAATCCCGGAATTACATTTGAATTCTTTGGCCCTTCCCATTAAATGTTCTTTCTTTATATATATATATATATATATATATATATTATATATATAATATATTATACTAATATATATATTAATAATAATATATAATATAAAATAATATATATAATAACTATATATATATATTATATATATATATATATAATATCATATATATATATATATTATTATATATATATATATATATTATATATATATATTATATATATATATATATATATATATATAAATAACTGATACAGCGGATGTTCCGCATTGTGGTTGCAGAACATTCGCGTGAAATAATTAAGTATGTTCTGATGTCAAACTTTAATCATGGCAACAACAAATCAAAAAAAAATTTACTAAAACAAAATGTGTAATCCACTATGCGTCTACTAGATGGAACTGTAGCCTACCAACATTACAACATACATTATATGTGAAATTGGTTTTGATCTTACATCCAAGACTTGCTAAATGGCAATTATTGGACGATTATTGCAGTTGTTTTTAAAGCCCTAAAATCATTTGAGGAAAGGAAGGAAAATATCAACTGATTGTGTTGTTTATATCCGAGGCGATATATTTTTCCTTGGAATGAAGCAGTGGAGAAGGATGAGCAAGACTGAAGAAAAAAAAATAAAGCTGATAAAATGATTGATTTGCATTCTATTGAAAAAGAGCAGTAATAGACGCCAATCGTCGTGAATGGTGAACTATATAAATTAAGAAATATGTCCTAAATTAAGTCAACTTTCTAAGTGTCATCTACCATGACCTTCTAGCATTGTTTCAAGAGATCATTTGTTTAATTGCACAAGCATAGTACATCATGAAAAAATCACTTAGACTTGACGAAAATGTGGAGAAAGTTTATTTTTAAAATGTCAGTTGACTGTAATAAAGATTAAATACTAAATTATCTGTTTTAACCTATATTTATAAAATGTTGAATATTAGGGATAGTGACTGATGTGATGCATCATGGGTAATCGTTCATTTACTACTAACATATATTTCCTTTCGGATGTTTCTTCTTCTTTATGATATTAATTACAGAAGATTAATAGACCAATATTATTGGTATTTCAAATGATTAGAAATGCTTTTGTTTATGTATTTTTAAAGATTCACATATGTTTTTAAATCATATTATATAAAATGCAGGATCATCACCCACATGATTATCCAAGTAGATTTACGTAGAGTGAAAAGATCAGAAACACATTCGAGGATATCTTAAATCTTATCAGAAATCATCACTAAATATATATATATATATATATATATATATATAATATATATATATATAATATAATAGTAATATATATAATATATATATAATATATAATTATATATATATATATATATACTATATATACTATACATTACACATAAAATTTAGTATGAATTGCATTAGAGAATTTTAATGTTTTAAAATTCAGATAAAGTGTTTTTAATTAAGGCACTTTTCATATATAAACTTTAGAAAGCGCAACAAGAGGGGTTCTTTTCATAGAAAGTAAATAAATAAAGCGATCACATAGCAACTTTAAATTGATATATATAGTATATATAATATATTATATATTGTATATATATGATATATAATATATACTACTATATATATATATATAGAGTAATAATATATATGACATATATATATATACGTTATATATAATTTAAATTAATATACTATATTTATATAATATAGATAATATATATATATATAACGGTAATACATAATATATTATATACTAATAATATATATACGATAATAATATATATATAACTAGATATATATAATATATCATATAGTATATGCCAGAAAAAATACATATTTTAATAAAATAATTTAAATGGTAAAGTCAAATAAATTATTATTAGAATTTATTATATGAAAGTGTAAAAAAGAAACTGACTTTATAAAATAAATATTTAAAGACATCAACTACTTTAGTAATAACAATCATAATAATTAAATTTTCATTACTTGGAAATTTTTCCTTCCTACTCTGTTCCCTAAGAGTAAATTGGAAAGGGGTGGGCGTACGGGTAGATCGTCATAAATTCACTATAAACTAATAGGAAAAAGCCAAGCGTCACACCTTGCTTTGAGCGAAAAAAATAAGCAAATTTCGCCAGTACGAAACTTTCGCTCACCACTCTCTGACTCGGCTTGCTTCTCCATTAATTGAAAAAGATTTTGAAAATCTCTCTCTTCTCTCTCTCTTCTCTCTCTGCATTTTGATCGGACTTCTCTGCCTCATCGTCTCTCTCTCTCTATCTTTATTAGTTATCTATCTATATAATCATACTATCTATCTATCTTAGTGCTATCCCAATGTACGATATTTTTTCACTTATTTAGCAGAGTCAGAATGAAATGTATCCCATATATTTGCTTAGTTTAGTCTTGAAATAAAGGTAGTAAAATTGTTGTGCTTTATTGAATATTAATTGTATGTAACAATATTTAGTGCTTTTACTTTTATTTATTAAAATATTTGATAAAAATAATTATTTAAAACATCAAATATACCATAGATCAGGCTTTGATTCAATATCATGCACAATAAATACACAAAGGAAACGTTTTTAATTAAAAAGACGTGAAAAATTAAATTTCCTTCAAATAAATAAGGACGTTATGTGCAGGAACAGAATTTTCGTTATATATAGATATATATTATAGATATATAATAATAATATATTATATATAGTATATAGTATATAATATAATATATATACTATATATAATATAATAAATATATATATAACTTTTGCCTACCAAGTGTAATCTCAAGGTACGCCACTTGATATATATGATATATATATATATCAAAATATAATTTATATATATATATATATATATATAATATATATTATTATATATATATATATATATATAATAATATATATAAACTGTATTTGGAAATCTAAATAATTTCTATATAATAATTAATAATAAAATAATAATAATAATAATAATATAATAATAATAATAATAAAATAAGACTATAATAATAATAATAATAGATGTAATACACATAAGGAAACTTATTATAATATAAAATAGGATACTTATTACTTAAGAATACTTATAACAGTTATTATAATAATAATAATAATAAAATACCATATAATAATAATAAAAAATAATAATCAATAATAAAATATTATTATTATATTATTATTAATTATGATTATTATTATTATTATTATTATTATATTATTATTATTTATTTATTATCATTATTATATTATTATTATAATTATTATTATTATTATTTATTATTATTATTATTATTTACTATTAATTATTATTATTTATTTTTAATATATTAATTATTATTATTTATATATATTATTATTATTATAATTATTATATATTATTATTATTATATTAACTTATATCATTATTATTATATATTATTATTATTATTATTATCATTATTATATTATTTATTAAATTTCAATACGCAAGAGTACCGTATTCTAATGAGCTCATTTCATCAGAAACTTTTACCTGGTCGCTATAAAATACTCTACAAAATTTCAGAAAGCAAACAAGATCAATCAAATTGTGAGTTTGCTAACTTGCTTGCATAACTAGGCACAAGGGCGGAATCCCCAATGAATTTCATGGTGTTTACTCCCATTTCCTGATTACAGCGACGTGATAGCGTATATGAGACCGTGAGAAGAGACCGAGAGAAGCAGAGATGACAGAGAGAGACTGCATGATGCATGAGACGAGGAGGAGCGAGAGACCGGAGAGAGGAGCAGAGACGAAGTCAGAGGAGAGAGAGACGAGGAGAGAGGGTAGAGAGAAATGCACTATCGGCTGAGACTCTGAGAGAGATGAGAGAGACAGAGACGCAGATAGAGGAAGGAGAAGTGCAAGTAGCAGCCGAGGATTGAATGCGAAGAGAGGAGAAGTTTACTTCTATTTTTATATTGTTGGGGGATTTTTAAATATCATTGATATTAAGAAGTCCTGCGTCAATCCCCATCGATCAAAAGAATGAACTAATGACGCGCTTTTGTCAACATTTTGATCATTCTTTTATTGTCAAACAAATATTTTTATGCGTGAAACTTAATTAGTTTTAATATTTAAATTCAACAACATCCTAAACACACAAGTTTGTTTATTTGTTTATTAGTTTACAGAAATTTTAGTATTGTTATTGGTACAAAAGCTTTGTATTTCAACAACATTCATGTATAAGTATTTATATTTTTATTTATTTTTTTTACACCATTCGTTGACGCATGTCTGAGTTTGCATGTTTCTTTGTGCGTGACTTGAATTTATTTGTACTTTCGTTTGTATTTCTTATAAAATCCTAAAAAAGGAAGAAGGGGGAAAGGGAAATTAGGTCCTCGTGATGGAGTCTTGAACGAAAGTAAACAGCAGAGCATCGAGTGTTGTTTTTCATCGATTTTCCATTCCAATTATTTTAATAGTTTCTAAAATGGTCTTCAGTCACCAGCTAATTATTAAACGATTCGTTATATAGTTTTGTTACAGGTGTGGGTGACCATACGGAATATTCGACCAGGTCGAGCTCTCCCTACATCTCAAATAATTCCAATGTATCCGATTAGGATCTCGGAAACCATGGAACTGCGTCAGCTCGAACACTTCATAGACAATCCCTCTACTACGATTCACCAGCAGCTTCTGATGAGGCCGGGATAATCTAATTCGCTATATCTTTATAACATGCGTATATACTTATTATATATATCTCTTACTCACTTACAGTATAGCTATGACTGAGCCTATATACGAGATAGTCTCTCACTCGAGACTAAATAACCTATAGCACTATATATATTAGTTGCTATATACGCACTGCGATAATAGTCGATATACTACGTAGTATATATATATATATATACTATATATACTATATAGTATATATATATATAATGATATAATCTCTATAAAGTTACTATACTGAATACTGATCATATAAATATAATAAATATAATAAATATTAATGTAATATATAATAAAACTAATATATATTATAATATAATATATTACTAATACTCTAGTATATATATATAATAATATATATATATATATAATATAATATATATATACGAACTATTATACTATATATATATATAGTATATGTTATATTATAACTAGCGGCGTATATATATATAATATAATAATATACTTAATATTTATATATAGTAACATATATATACTATATAAGTTAGATTATATATATAATATTATATATAGTAATATATAATAATATATATATATATATACTAAATATATATATATAATATAATTACATAATGTATAATATATATATATATATATATATAATATATATATATAATAATATATATTATATAATATATACTACTATATATATATATATATAATATATAATAGCCTATAGGAACACATATAGCATATCCAAATATATATATACTGTATAGATATAATATATATATAGTATATAATAGATCTATATATATATTATTTTTATTTATTTAATACTTATTTTAATAATATTTAAGTACTTTTTTACTATATATAAAATTTATATAAATACTATTTATTATTATATATACAAATAATATATATATATCATATATATATACAATATATATAATAATATTACTATCTATATATATATATAGTAAATAGTTACTTATATACTATATATTATTATATATATATATAATATATTATATATATACAATATATACTAATATATATACTATATATATGTATACTTATATATATATATATCATATAATATAGTATAATATATATATATATACTATATATATAATACTATATATATTATATATATATTAGATTATATATTGTATATACAGTATACATATAATATATATATACTAATATATATTATATATATAATATTATATATATAAATATTATACTAGTATATATATCATACTACTACTATATAATAATAGACGAAAAGAAAATTTCCACCCGAAGCCAGAACTCGAACCCATTAACAACAGACAGGCAAGGCTCATCGCAGTTTCACTAACATTAAAGCCCATTGTGCATGGGCGTCTCTAATACTTCTTGGAGTTTTCCAACTTCTTAACAATTATATGAAAAAATATGACTGCAAATCCCGGCAACACAGCGCTAAAAATCACAAGACCGGAAGAAAGAAAAGAATCCAATACCCCTATATGGTATATCAATTGGTGGATTGAAATCCTCTTTTCTCCGAAATAAACAATTAATATATTCTAACGACATCACATAAAGAAATTCACCAAATTACTTCTAGAACTGTAGAAATAATCAAAGTACTAATAATAATAAATAATAATAATAAATTAATATTATAATAATATACATTAATATTTTCTTAATTCACAAAATTATATACAAAATTATATAATATATATAAATATATAATATACATTATAAATAAATAATATAATATAATTATAAATTATAAATATATATAATTAAAAATAAATATTAAATATATAAAATAAATATAATATATATATAATACAATTAAAGTAGAATATATATAATATAAAATACATATCATATATATACGTAGCGTAATATAAATGTTTGCTAGTTTATTGCAGCGATTGTAGCGATATATAGCCATTGTTATATTTATCAATTATATAATCTACAAAATTAATAATAGGATATTTGCGTAATTATATGTTTTATATATATATATTTATATATATATATATACTATATATATATTTACGGTATATTAATTATATATTTAGTATTAATTTAATTATATATTAATTTATATATATTTATTAATTTCATAATTTATATTTAGATTATATTATACTATATATATATTATATATATATATATTAATTTATATATTTATTATATATACATTATATTAATATATTTATATAAATACTTGGTTTATATTATCTATTATCATACTTATATTTATATAAAATATATTTTTCCTAACCTTATAAATGGATTTGATTATATTTTAAAAATGATTCTCTTTTAAATTAATATTATTATGATAATCATGCAAAAATTGTTTATAAAGATTCTACTAAAAAAATAGGCATCTTGATTAATATAATATGTATTATATATATAATAATAATATAATATACGGTAATATTTTATAATACTATATATTATATATATATATAATATATTATATAATATGATATATCATATGAATATAATATATATATATATATATATATTAATTAATAATATATTAATATATATATATAATAATATATTATATATATTTAATATATACATATATATTCATATATTATATATATATATATATATATAATCCTATCATATAATATATATATATATGATCATATACTTATATATACTTATATATATTGTTTAACTATCATTATTATATATTAATATATATTATTATATAATATATATAATATAATATATATATAATATTTATTATATACTAATATACTATATGATACTAAACTATATAATATAATATAATAATACTATATATATATATATTACATATATATCTATTATATATATAATATTATATATATATATATACTATATATATTATTATATAATATATATATATTATATTATATACTATAATAAAAATCTTACAAAAGGTTGTTGTACAGCGGCCGAGGTTGCCATTATGGGTGCTACAGATGCTATAGGGGCTACTGGTGCCATAGGACCTACAGATGCTATTGGAGGAGAGCCCCCACCCATTAGAGAAGCTGTTGGAGCCAGTGGTTGCACAGAAGGAACAACTGATGGTGCTGGAAATGCTCCAGGTATTCCTTGATGAACAGGTGCTGTAATCGGTACTGCACTTGGAATAGGTGTTGGATAGGCTCCCATAACAGAAACGGGTGCGCCAACCATAGTAGGAGCAGATTGCATACCAGAAATTAAAGGTACAGCAGAAGATCCCATAGAAAAAGATGATGCAAAGGTAGGCACTGTAGCTGGTGCAAAGCTGACACCACTTGTAGATTGAGCTGAAATATGTATAACTAAAAATCATCAAAAAAACAAAATTTAAAAATAAACTAAATAATTAAGTAATCAACATACAAAATTGTTAAAATGTTGCATAAGAAAAGATAATGAATTAATGTTATGACATGCTATGCTAATGTAGTTAAATACAATTTCTTTTGGATTTGCATTTAAATAAATGTGATGATTTCTCTTCAAGCAAAATTTGCCCAATTGCAACAAAAAATAGGAAGCTTTTCATTTATTACTAGGCTATGCAATAATTAATAAATTAAAGTTTCCTTACATGTTCAAATGTGCTATTTACACTAAACTAATTATATCATACCTAAAAAAAAAAAAATTCTCATGTTTTTTTTACCACTACAGCAAATAAAAATATTCTTAACTGTTTAAGAAATTATAAGCTTTAATAGAAAATTAACTGAACCCTTTTTAGAGTAAATAAAAATTTTTTAAATGTGCACAAATTATGCAAATTGAAATTTTAAAGTGAATAGTAAAATGTAGGTTCTCAGCTAAAAACAACCTATTTGCTAAGTGCTTTACCTTCAAATTCTGATGCTACTGCTTCTTCAGCTGCATGGAAAATTTACTAATCTTCAACTTGGGTAACAATTTATCAACTTAATAACTAACCAAATAACTAACCATACACCAATATAAATATGAATTAAATTATATGAATAGATATAAAAGAATTCAGGAAATATATTGACACAAATCATGGTTTTAATTATTATCAGTTTATACTAAAATCATAATATAGTTACACCAAAAATCCCAAAACTTACCTTAGAATATAGTGAATATAAAAAGTCATCTCAAGCTTTATATTCAGCTAAATTTTCCTAACTTAACTACAAAATCTTTTTACTGAAAGTTTTCAAGTTGGACCTTCAAGCCATCTACTAGGGCTTTAAATGAATAAGAAATTAAATATATACCCACTTAACTAATTAAAATTGTGTTAATATCCATAGAAAAATTTGGCTGTGTAGTGGAAACTCTACTCTAAATGATTTTAAATCTTGCGTATTTCAACAGCAATAATATCTGAGATAAATTGGCAAGTAATTACATTTAAGTGATTAAGAGTTAAATCAAATTTAATTTTTAATTTGAGATCCATGATAAGACCAGAAAATACTGCAATTATTATTATTGCAGCAGTAAAGTTTCCCACTGCTGTTGCGATAATAATAAGATTGGTAACCCCTTATTAAAACCACATATCAGCTGAAATGTCAAGAAAATCAAACAATTAAAATTTTCTGGAGATTTCCACCAAAAGCCTTTTGACGTCTCTCAACAAAATGCAAGGGGGGGTGGGAACACAGTTTATTCTTTAATCCCAACTAGGTCTGGAAGCTTAAGTTTACAATTGGATTAAAACAAAGTAGTCCTAATAAAAAAAAATGAAAGAAAAATTTCCCAATATTCTGACAGTACAAATTTCCAACACAGGATATGAACCAAATGCCAAATGATCTTTTGATAGCATAGTCAGTAACAATAAAGAATGTTCTTTGCATTTATAATCAAAGTTCATCTCATTTTTTTTTCTTTCTTACAATGATCAAACCTATGATCTCTATGAATCAAACTTATGACCTTTGACATGTGTGTCCCATTCATTATAATACACGCTATGCTATCTCTACAAAAACTAGATGAACAGCTAGATCAATTCCTGAAATCCCTGAAAAAACGAGCAGGATACAATCATTCAAAAATATTGAAGTTTTTCCTTTTAATTAAACGTTTCTTTGAAACTATTAGTTTTCTAATATTTTGCTTTTCTAGAGAAACTCCCAAGTTTACTAAATGCACAATATTTTTCACATGCAACTCTAGCAAAATATTAAAAATGCTAAATTTAATTTGAGTTCACATTGTTATTTTCTGAGGATCATATGATTTTAAAAAAATTAAAAATTAACTAAAAATTTGTAATTAGAAAATTTCTGAATATGAAAAAAAAATAATAAAAATTGAGTAATTGGCATTAGTCTGTCAAAGATAGGGAGAAAAAAAAACTATTGAGGTTGAAGTCAACACATTTTCAAAGCCTTCAACTCTCACTCTAGTAGAGCTAAAATAGCTTCTGAATACAACTACAAATCATATAATATATATATATATATATATATATATATATATTATATATTATATATATTATATATATATATTATATATATATAATAAATAAGTTAATTTTTATTTAATTAAAAAAATTAGTTTAAATATTTTATTTTGTTTCACATATTTAATTATCAAACTGGCAACTCAATTTATGAGAAGTTTTGCCCCATTTTGGGAGGGGGAGTCATTTTTATTGACGTTTACTAGAGGGAGGCCTTGTGGAAAACATCTTCAATAGACACAAAATAATAATAATACAGTTTCTTTACGTTTGCATGACAACCAGTGTTGGAAAGCATTATAAATTACGGCTCTTTTACGGAGCACAAAATTCGAAATTCCTCCAGTCAATGATCCTTAGGAAAAATAATGTTTCGGAGAAAATAAATGTTTTTATGTTAAAATTAGCTTCATTGTATAACAATTTAAACATTATTTTTAATTAGTAATAAATAGTAAATTAAATTATTTTACAAAGTTTGATTATTATTTGCGTTTTAATTTTTTTTAGAGGAGGCCCGACCTCCTGTGCTTCCCTCTGTAAACCGGCCTGATTATATATAAATTATATATATATATATATATATATATATTAATATATATATATATATATATATATATATATATATATATATATATATATATATATATATTATATATATATATATATATTTAAATATATTATATATATAATAATAATATTATATATATATATATATAATATATATATTATATTATATATATTATATATATATATATAATATATATATATATAGTATATATTATATAATGATTTATATATATATAAAGTATATTATATAATATATATGGATATATATTATATATATATATTATATATATATATATATATATATATATATATATATATATATATATATATATATATATATATATATATATATATATATATATATATATATTATATATATATATATATATGATGGACAAATGTTTTTAATATCTTTTAAATTGGGTTGCCAAGATTTTTTTTGTTAAGTTTATCTGTAAATAAATAATGTTCAAAAATGTTTAATATTTACTTTTCTTTTTTCTTTTTTTTTTTTATAGAAATTAGTTTTTTTTTTTTTTTTTCTTTTTTTCTTTTAAATAAATTAAAATCCTTTAATCTTTGACATTAGATTAAAAAGTTTTTAGAAATTTGGCGTCGGTCGAAGAGTCATCATTTAACCTTTGATGAATTTTATGCGCGAAGAAATGCCAACTTTTTTCCTTGTATTTTTGCAGTTTTCTTCTACAATAACAAAAAGAGAATTTAAGGAAAGGAAAAAGTCTTGCTTCAAGAAGAGGAAAAAAAAATATATGCAGCGCTGGTCTTGGGCCACTGGATGCATTAGCCACTATGAATATGCATAGACGTAATCGAGAGAAAGGAAACCGGAGGAGGGGTGCATTGCTCTAGCGTAAAGATGGAAGAGGCAACTAAAATAGGATTAGAAGAAACAATATAAGAAGTAAATGCAAAAAAAAAATAAGACCATAGAAAATGTTAAAAAGAAGGAAAAAGCAAAAAGAAATACAGGGAAAAAATTTAGATGAAGAAAATGAAGAGGATATTAGAAAAGCAACAGCCGTAGACATTGAAGACGCGTCAGAGTTAGATTTGCCTGGAGAAATTTTTCCCTTGAATATTGTAATTAGAGTAAGAAGCTCCAAGAAGAAGAGGAAGAAGAAAAAAAAAACGAACACGGCGTTTTCCACAATAAATTAGAACGCACCGCTTACTTCTTTTTCAAAAAATTTTCATTTTATATACAAAAAAATAAAAAAAATATATAAAATAAAAATCCTTAATTTTTTGCTCTTTTAAATAATATTCATTTCTCTTTTTCTTTTTCTTTTTTTTTCTTTAAAAAAAAAAAAAATTAAAATCTTCTTAAACTGTAGCTTATTTTAAAAATATTTTTTTAAAAGGATGTCATCGGCAAGAAACAGCAAAAGCCTTTTTCAGGATTAAAATATTCAATACGCCGTGGAATAATTTGCAATTGAAGACACGGTCTCATTGGCCTTTGAAGAAACCATTCCTGCAATTAGCGATACAGAAGAAACATTAAATTAAAGAAGTCTTGAATTCATTATAAATTTGCAATTTTCTAATTAGATTTAATTAAAAAAAGGAACTTCGGATATATATATATATATATATATATATATATATATATAAATAGATCCAGATATAATTTATATTTATATATAATATATACTATATATATATATATATATATAATATATATATTTTTTTTTATAAATATATATAATATATATATATATATATATATATATATATATATATATATATATATATATATATATATATATATATATATATATATTATTATATATATTATATATATATATATATATCTATATTTATATATATATATTATATATATATATATATATATAGTATATTATATATATATATATATATATATATATATTATATATTATATATATATATATTATATATATATATATATATAATATATTTATAATATAATATATATATATATAATAAATAATCGATGCCGATTTTTGATTTTTATTCCTATTTGCAGTAAAAGTATTCCTTCTGTTAATCAACTCCCCCAAGCTCACTCACGGGTCGAATGGTAAAGGAGGCGTGTTAAGTTTTGAAGTTCGGCTTTTCCTATCAAATCAAGATTCGTGATACTATTGCGTTCAAGTCTCGTTATATCAAAACACAGTAAACGTGCGTGCTTGCTCTTCCCCTGGTTAGGATAACTTCAGGTTAGGCTTTAATCTGTCAAGGACGTTAGTAATAAAGCCTCCTTCAGTAATGTCATAACCAGTGAAAGGTAATGACATTACGTTAGGAAATTCGAACCCCAAACCCGGGAAGAGAATTTAAAGCCTAAAAATGTCATTTTTACTTCGATGACATTTACACAAGTAAGTCTTCAAGGCGAATTAGCATTATATATATATATAATATATATATCATTATATATATATATATATATATATAGTTATATATAATATATATCATATATATATAGTATACCTAAATGTGTCAAATTAAAGAGTATATAAATAGAGAATTATATATAGTATTATATAATATATATATATCAGTATATATATATATCATATATATATATAAATATATACTTATATACAGATATAATAAGTATATATATATATATATATATAATATATATATATATATATATATATATATTAATAATAGTATATTAATAATAATATATATATATATATATAGCTATAATATATAATATATATATATAGATATATATAGAAGATAAGAGAGAAAAGAGAGGAAGAAGAGAGAGAGAAGAATCAGTATTGTCAAGCCATATAAGAGAAAACCTTTTATTGACAATAATTGATATCATCATTCAGGTGAGGGGAAGATTCTCAAATTTATCGACCCCACCTAAATTAATTACAGTTAGGGAATCCCACAAAATTCTCTAGCTCCCAAAACAAGTTTCCTGAAGGAAGCCTTAGATTCTTTAATTGCCACATATGGTATTTTTTTTGACAAATCATTTTTACGTAATGAATTAACCATGATTTATGACCAAACAAATACTATTCTCTTTCGGAACAAGGACATTCAAAACTATTTTAATTAAAAAACCATTGTAGAGAATGATTCACAAGATTGGTTTCCTGAATCATTTTTTAGTCTGATCGCCACAATTCCAGCAAACAACGGCATCTGTTTGACAGGCAGTTTCTTTTCCTAAAATCGTTATAAAGGCATCCCATCCGAAGCACGATTAGTCAGGGAGACTGTCAAATTTGGCCTTACCTTCCATAAAAACAGAACTTTTAATTAAGTTATCAAATCATCCATCCTGGCATGAAAATATAAATAAGTTCGCAGAAGAAAAAGGAAAGAGGAATTGATCTTTTCAAGTAGCTATAGTTAGTGAGTACTTTACATACATTGTATCCCAGTATATAATATAGTAATATATAATATATATATAATAGTAAAGAAAAGTGATATAGTATATATATATAAGTATAAGATAATATATTATATATAATAGTGATAATATATATTACAGTAAATATATATATATTAGATATAGTATATAAGATATAATATATATATATATATATTATAATAAGTATATAAGTATATATATAAATATATTATATAATATAAGTATATATAATATATATATATATATAATTACCGTATATATATAATACATTTTAATAGTGAGTTTGAAGTGCCTTCCCATGATTATTCGCGTTCACGCAGCCAGTACTGATATAAGTGATTATAGTAATAAGTGAATATATATATAATAAAGTTAATTATTATATATTAAGTGAATAAGATTATATATATATATAGTATATTAATGATAAAATAGTATATAAGTATATATAAAAATATATCCAAATATATGAGCAAGTATATATATTATATATAATAGTGATTGAAGTATTTATATATATATATATATATAATAAGTAATTAAGTAAAAGTAAGTAGTATATATATATAAGTATATAATATATATAGTCATAATACCTAAGGGTTGACATATAAGAGTAAATATAATATATATATATATAGATATATATAAAAATATAATATATAATATTTAAATATATATATACATAAGTATATATTATATATAAGTATATATATATAAATATATAATATATATATATATAAATAATAGCATCTAAGATATAAATAAGTATATAAGTAATATATATAATATAACGTATATACAGAATATATTTCCAAGGGATAATTATATATATATTATAATATATAAGTAATTATATAACGATAGTATATGTAATTTATATATATATATATATTAAAGTTATATAAGAATTTCATAGTGATATAATATATATATATATATATATATAATATATATAATATATATATATATATATATATATATATATATAATGATATATATATTACCTTAAATGCAAGAAAAATCAATCTTAAGACTTAAGATTACTCCTTTATTACAAAGCGATTGTAGTAAGTATATTAGTAAATATTATATAATATATAATAATAATAAGTATAATATTTATATATAATATATATATTATAAGTAAATGTTCTAAATGTTTATAATAGAATCTTCAGTAAAAGAAAAGAAAAAAAATAGTAATATATGAGCCTGGCGATGAAGCTCTCTCCAGAATGTCGGATTGCTCATAAATCATTGGAAAAAAAAAGGGCTGAGAACCTGGAATAAAAAATGCTCCACACGCCACGAGAAGGAATGTTGGCAAGCCTTTAAATAATATTTAATAATAAATAGTATATATCAGAACTGATAAATAAAGTAATAATATAATAATAATAATAATAATAATTAATTAATAATAATAATAATAATAATAATAATTAACAATAATAATAGAATTATAATAAGATAAAATAATAATAATAAATGTAATAGAATAAATAAATAAAATGAAATGAATAATAATAATAATATATAATAATAATAATAATTAAATTAATAAAAAAGTGAACAATAATAATAATAATATAATAATTTAATAATAAAATAATAATAATAAAATAGATAATAATGATAATAATAAGAGTAATAATGATAAAATAATAATAGGAAAGTAATTAATAATAAAGTGAAAATAATAATAATTAATAATAAGATAATAAGTGCAAACAATCAAATCACACATAGTGTGAGTTTCGAGCTCGAAAAAGTTAAGGGAAAATGAGGATGTAGAATATGAAAAAAAAAGCAGGCGGTTGGAGAGATGTGAACAGTGCGAAAAGGATTGGAGAGAGAGAGAGAGAAGAAGGAAGAGAGAGAAGAGAGAAGAAGAGAGAAGAGAAAAAAGAGAGAGAGAGAGAGAGAGAGAGTCGGGGACGGAGACGGAAAGAAAAAAGAGGAGAGAGAGAAGACGTACATTCCATAGACAAAAAGAGTGACTAGAGAGAGAGAAGATGGAGAGAATTGGAAACAATGTGGAAGCTGCAGAAATAGAAGAAGAGAAAAAGAAAAAGAGAAGAAGAAGAAGAAGAAGTTAAATGTGAGTTTTGATAATATATTTAATTAAAAGGTCTTACGGGCATAAAATTTAGCTCTATTCATTCATTCATGGCTTCCCACAATGGTTAAATCGTTGTTAGGTCATTTACTTATTAATGATCAGACGAATAACCTCCATAAGCACCACGATTCTCTGTTCCCGCAGTATGCTGCTAATAAATAATTCTAATAATGCTAATAAATAATTCAGCTAATAAGTATAGCTGTATTAAATAATTCTAAAAGTTAAATAAATAAATAAATAAATAAATAAATAACTGTAAGAGAAAGGTGAACTTGAAAATAATGTTACATGTCCTGAAGCGAATAGACTTTAAACATGTCAAATACTTAGACAAGTGAGTTTTGTCACAGAAACTGAACTCCGGTTCAGTTAAGTAAAGTCCAAGCCAAAGTGAGCGCCAGTGAGAACACGAACACGAACAGTTGCGGAACACGAACTCGAACAGTTGCAGAACACGAACGCGAACAGATGCAAGAACACGAACACGAACGCAAACAGTTGAACACGAACGCGAACAGTTGCAACAGTTGCAGAACATTTGCACTTTCCAAGAGAACTTGACCACAGGAAAAAGTTTGTTAAGGCTCAAATGACAAAGCTGGTTTACCAACATGGTCACAAAAAATACCATATTAGAAGTGTTGATCGCATATCGGGTCTATTCGCTAAGATGTGCCTTTGCTTTACGCAAACTAAGCGAGAAGACCTAAACAAACAAATTTTTTTCGCAAGATTATTAAGCAAGTGACACACTGATATTGAATTTTACTGTCTCCTAGTTCGACTCAAAAAAACTTGAAATTTGTAAATGTGTTGATCGGTTCGATGCTCGTATTACGTTCATCCAAATATCAAAGTGATGATGGGAGTGGATCGCATTCATGCTACAGCATTATAAGTTTCAAAACTCCATATATGTTGGATTGATACTGCGAGAGATGTGTTAGGTCTGATACGGATTTCGTGCTATTGGCAACTCGCTCTTGCTTTTTGAATGTTGTTATTAAGATGGGTGATTGAACGTAAGCGGTGTTTATTCTTATACCCTTAAAAACATGGTGTTGTTCATTCACTGTCACTGAGCAAATACAAGTCTGGCCATTTCATATTAAGTCGATTGTTTGACACTCTTATTTAACGAACAGTTAAAATAAAAAAATTACTTTATTGCCAAATTATCATAAAATAGTTGCACATGTTAAAGAAGGTTCTATATGATATATGTTTGTTAATTAAACCACTAATAGTATATAAAGAATGTTAAGAAAGATCTGTTATGGTGCTTGTCTATTCAATAACTCACCATATAGTATATATAATATTTATATACCTTAATACTTTTATAGATATTGGATAATATATATATAAATGAGAGAATAAGCATATATGATGAATAATTATATTTAATATATATTATATATATAAAAAAGAAAGATATATAATAATATAAGTAATAATATAGTAATGATAGTAATACT
Source organism: Trachelipus rathkii (assembly GCA_015478945.1). NCBI lineage: Eukaryota > Metazoa > Arthropoda > Malacostraca > Isopoda > Trachelipodidae > Trachelipus > Trachelipus rathkii. The sequence goes on along the minus strand of JABUQX010122841.1, from coordinate 18,890 downwards.
AATAATATTAATATTATTAAATTAGTAATAGTAAAGATGCCATTTATAATATATTATTATAGATATAGATAATATATTATATAATATAGTATATAATATATGGAATATATATTATTTAGATATAGTTATATATATATAGTGATAATATATATATTTATAATTATGTATTAGTAAGATATAAGCTGTTTTAATTGTTTTTTTATTGAGTATATAAATTTGTCATTGTAGAATAATAGTAAAAGGAAAGTGGTTCATGTAAGCCGTGGGATGTAAATAGTGTACATATTTACCATCCCCTATCATGTCATGAAGCTTCGAACATGTGTTAATTGGGTGGGCTTAGTTTTAGTAGGGAGGAGTGTGAAGGGGACTGTTTTTTCCTTCATGTTCTTCCCTTTTTCTTCCTTTTTATTTGAAATTATCATACCTATCTTTTTTTTTGTTTAATTTGGCCAAGTTTCACAAAATCTGAGTTATGTTTACCAAAGTCATCCAACTGAGTTTATGAATTTTGAATTATTTTATTTTACTTGTTTATTGTTTTTATGATGGTTATTATATAGATTAATACATGAGTCTTGTCTTTTTTCAGTTATCATAAATGTTTATGTATAATTAGTTTATAGTTAACAGTCATCAGTTGTATTTATTTAATTGTCCATTTTTTTTCTAAATCAATTATTGTATGGAATTTACTTACCTGGGATTTTACCAGGTTAGTATTTATTTTTCTTTAGATTAAGTTATTTTAAGTTGGACTAATTTTATACTGAAATGCCTAAAATAAGTAAATACGAAATATTAAAATCATAATTGTACTTTCAGTATTATGCTTGACTCAAATACCATCTTATACTCCACTTTGCTGCTTATGGAATTTACAACTCATAACCCCTTCATATTCTCACTGAACTAATAAGGGGTGAGTAGTTGTAATTATATGGAAATAATGTTCATAGTGATTTAGTGATATATGATATGATAAATATAATAGAAAACAATTAATAAGAGCGGAAACATGAAATAATCTCGGGTATTATTTCAGGTTTCTGGGCTTGGAGCCTTTTTTTGGGCTTGTTGGAAACTTTTCTGAACTTTAGTGCCTAAAATCGTGATTAATGTGAAATGTGCTTGACAGACTAAAAATACTTTATGCAGTGAGAACAAAGAGACTTCTTAATGGAAGACATTATTTAAATCAAGTTAAGTACTATCAAAGACAATCGGGAGATTGAATTATTTGCTCGTGACTCGAGCATTGTTAGTTACTATAATCATTTAATTCATTTAATTATTTAGAATTACGTTGGTGTTAAGGAGTCATTTTTGTAAAGTAGTAGCATCATTTTCATAGCCCATTTGCTTGTGTGAACCAAGAACCAAAAACCTTTCCTAGTCGATGAACAATTTGAACAATCATAACTTATTTCTTTAACTATCCCTCTTTGGTAATCATTGATTTATTATAGAGACATTCAACCATTCGTCCTCATAATAGGAAGAAAGGGGTAAGACTGCAAAGCTTGCGGTGCTACCCGTCTGGTCATTGAACAATGTAGAATATAGAAAATATAAAGAAATACTTTTAAGGTAATCTCAATTCTATCCCCTTTTTCGCTATATGGCCACGATGGATTAGATTAGTTCTTTAATATTTGATAATACCTGGTTAAAGTTAACATCTACACCACCCCATCACCGCGCCGACTTAACTCGTTCAGGACATCTCATTAGGGTCCAGTTGACATGGCACACAGCCAGAACCCCTGTTAGAGAAACTTCTCAAGTTCTTTATCAGGCTGTTCTTGTGGGAGAAGATTCCACAGTGGAAACAAATAAGAAGGATCGTAGGAATTGTTCGCAAGGTCCTTCATCAGGATAACCAGGATACAGGAACCTACATAGTAATCCTTACTAATTGTAGCTTCCTGAGTTATTATCGGAACTCATATAATCGTAATAGTAGTGTATCGTCGATCGTGCTATCCGGTTAATTATATTATTCCATCTCAACTTCGTATTGACTGAATTAGAATAGTTGTTTTTTATTAGATATTAACAAAGAAAAGGAGTTTGGAGACAATTACGAGTTTGAATATTTTTCGTAGCCGGAAAGTGTCAAACCCCTGTGCCTCCTCTCTTTACATATATATAGTATATATATCTATATATATAATATACTATATATATAATAATACACTAATATATTATATTAATATATATATATATATAATACTATAAATATATATAGTATATATATATGAGAGAGAGGAGGAGAGAGAGAGAAAGAGAGAGAGGAGAGCAGAGAAGAGAAGAGAGAGAGAGAGAGAGAGAGAGAGAGAGAGAGAGAGAGAGAGAGAGAGAGAGAAGAGAGAGAGAGAGAGCAGGAGAAGAAAAGAGAAATCGAGAGAGAGAGAGGAAGAGAGAGAGAGAGAGAGAGAGCAGAGCCGAAGAGAGAGAGACGAGAGAGAGAGAGAGAGACGAGAAAGGAGAGAGGGGAGAGAGGAGAGAGAAGAGAAGAGAGAGAGAGGAGAGAGATGAGAAGAGAGAAGAGAGAGGACGAGAGAGAAAAAGAGACGAGAGGAGAGAAGAGAGAGAAGCCGAGAAGAGAGAGAGAGAGAGAGATGAGAGGAGAGAGAGAGAAGAGAAGGGAGAGAGAGAAAGAGAGAGAGACCCGAGAGAGAGAGAAGAGAGGAGAGAGAGAGATGAGAGAGAGAGAGAGAGACGAAGAAGAGAGGGAAGAAGGAGAGAGAGAGAGAGAGAGAGAGAAGAGAGATAGAGAGGGAAGGAGAGAGAGAGAGAGAAGAGAAGAGAGAGAGAGCGAGAAGAGAGAGAAGAGAGAGAGAGAGGAGAGAGAGAGAGAGAGAGGAGAAGAGAGAGAGAAGAGAGAGAGAGAGAGAGGAGAGAGAGAGAGCATATCTCAAAGCGTTGAACCTCCCATTTTTAATGGTGCGCCTTTTCTCTTTTGCGTTCATAGTTCTTTACACACTCATTTCTCTAGCAACATATTACTGCACATTTTATCCACCACATTCATGTACCATACTTACAAGTACCCATACCCTCTATCTAGACCACCTTACAGACCCCTACCTACTCATATCCTATGTTGGGGGAGCAAGATTGCCCAATAAAGATCGGTATGTCCTGCAATGTCATAGAGCGCAACTAAGGGATTGGGGTAGTTGTAGTTGGCTGCCCATTACCACCTATCTCTATGCTAGGAATGCTGATGCATGCCTCAGAGATGGTCGTGATCGCCGTAAACGGGTACATGGGTACATGGAAATTGTATGAATCGTACGAGTACATGGAATATCGGACGGAATAAAATGTTGAGGACAGAGAGAGAGGTGATCGAGTGTATTTAGAGAAGTGGCAAATTAGATTTGTTTGCTGTGACTGAAAAAGATGAAAGGAATAGGTGAAGATGAGTGGTTTTGTGAAATGTGTGTGCTCTAGTGGAGAAGAATGAGAGGGAGAAGGGGAGAGAGACAGGAGTGCAATTTTGATGATGACTTGTGGTACAACGAGCTATGGTACTTGTGTGATTGGGAGCCCAAATTCTAATGATTAAATTTAAGTTGAAAAGGTCAAGTATGTGTGGTTGTGACGTATGTCCATCTGGGGAGAACGTTCAAGAGAGATTACATACTTTTGGATATTGAATGAATGGTGGATGGGTTGAGTAGGTAGCTTCAGATTGAATTAGTGGATTGGGGGAACCTGACATGGTTGGATAGGTGAATGCAAAAAAGGCGATGGTATAACAGGTGGTTTTGGGGGTGTCGGGAGAAAATGAGAATGGTAGACAGGGGATTGATTTTCTGCCTGATGGGAGAGGTACATGTTGTATAATACTCTTCTTTAAACCACAAAGAGCTATCACCAATAAGTAAGAGTTGTGTTCTAGAGATGGATCGAAGTGAAAAGTATGATTGATTTGTGTTGGTGCAAGGAGATCGTTGAAGTATCGATGTTGCGATGTTAAATCAGTTAGGGTTTAGGAATGGGATTATCAGGATCTATATGATACTAATGTAAAAATTTAAGTTAGTGATCTGGGCCTGGGATGCAGGAAGGTGCATACAGGGACGTGGGAAAAATTAAGATGAGAAGTTAAGTGAACAAGGAATAATTAATAAATATATAAAGAGCGCTTGCTAGTAAATCAGTTGAAAATGTAGCAAGTTGAACGCAGAACCAATCTGGGAGCAATAAGAAGGACAGCAATCTGTTACAGCGCAAAGAAGTACTGTGGATTGCTAAAGTGAAGAAGTAAGAATGTAAAGTGAAGTGGTGCAATGACAGAACGTGATGCAGCGTTAAAAGTAAAAAAGGAAGTGTGGTTGCAATGTACTAAACGCAAATGGATGAAGTTCATCAAAACGAACAAGATGCTTGAATATAATAAGGAGATGCACAAAAAAAGAAAGATACTAGGATGCATTATGTAGGAGAAAAGAAGAGCTACTGCAACAGATTTTTGGAAGGAGGATCGAATGGGGACTTAAACAAGGGATAAGAAGCTCTTCTGGAAGGAAACGCGCAATGGTTAAGAATGCAGAAAAATGAATAGGAAGGAGCTTTGTACTGATGAAATCGGATGTAAGGGGCCGTGTGAAAGCAACAATCGAAAATTCTGATCATACTATTGGCAGTAATGAAAGAGGTGATGAGGTGAATGTGTGTGGGTTTGATGGTGCAGAAGGAATAGTGTTTTGGGGGTGAGGTCATTAGTAAGGAAGAAGTGAATGGTAGACGTAAGCAAAGGTTGAAGAATGATAAATCGGCAGGTATAGAAGAAATTACTCGGTGAAATGATCAAGAAATGGAGGCCGAACGATGGTGACTTGATTGTATCTGGCCAGTGTGTAAAGCATTCTATGGAGGTAATAATTCCGAGGGAATTGGGGGAAGACGCATAATAGTTTATCCTTATATAAGGGTAAGGTGAAGGGTAACTGTAGGAATTTAGGGGAATAGTTTATTGAGTGTTGAGGGAAGATATATGCTGTAGTTTGGTCGAAAGAGTGCATCGAGTGACTGAAGGACTGATTGGTGAAAGACAAGGTGCGTTTAGTAAGGCTAGAGGATGTGTGGATCCAATCTTAACATTGAACAGAATGAGGAATGAAGGATGAAGAAGAATGAATCTGTATGTAGGTTTTATGATTTTGAACAGCTATCGGTAGGCGTAAATAGGGAAGTCTATGGCAGGGGTTTAGTAATATAGGTGTTGGTGGTAGGCAAATTTTATAAACAGTATGTAATGACATAGTGAGGGGCGTGGTGTAAGAATAATGGTGTCAAAAGTGTTTGTTAGTATTAATAGCGACAGTGAGCAGGGATGTGTTATGTCTAACTGGCTATTCAATTTCGTATATGGATGGGGTTATGAAGAATGTGATGGGGTGGGGGCAGGGAATGGTGTTCAGAATGATGGAACATGGCCAGGTGAAGTGGAAGGGTGCCCTAGACCATTATATGCAGATTGATTTGGTTTTTGTGGCGCGAATCTGAAGAGAAGTTTGAAGGGCATTGTACGAGATGTGCGCCGCGTCGTGTAAAAGGAGGGGTTGAAAAGTAAACGTAGTAAGAGTAAGGTATGGTTTCTGAGTGAGGACCAGTCCTAGTGTGAGTTATTTAGATGGTAGCGCTGGAAAACAATCGTCGAGTTAATATATCTTAACGGGTATAATGTTGGCAATCGAAGGGAACAGTGACTGAGAGCTGTAGAGGAAAGTCTGTAATAAAGAAGTCTGGTGGCAAATTAAATCGTTGGTGAATGCTAAGGGACTAAGTCTTGAGAGTGCTAGAGTCTTGCATGACGGGTATGTTGTTACCGTGTTATTGTATGAGGAGACACTATGTTCTTGGATATCAAGGAGCTACGGATAGATCGTAAAGTTACAAAGATGTTCAGAGGACAACTTAAAGGGGTAGCTAGGTCGTGAGACGAATTTAAAAATGAGGAATGAACGTATTAGAGAGGTTGTGTGGTGCTGAAAAAAAGAAAAAATATAAATAAATGATATTATGTATTTGAGATGGTGTGGTCATGTGAAAAGGTAATGATAGTCAGTTGGTTAAGCGGTGTAATATGCGAGTGTGTTGACGAACCGACCCGGGGCTTCTTTGGGAAACCGCTAAGAAAAAGTGGATTTCGGGTCAGTAGCCGAGTGTCTGAAGGAGAGGAAATGTGATTTGGCAGAGGCGACGATAAAAGGTGCTCAATAGGAGAGAATGGCGGGGGTTTTGTGAGGGGGTAGGTTGTGGCCCACCTGGGCAAGGGGTTAACCCTTAAATTGATGATTTACCATTGTGGGGGTCCGTTCGTACCCATGAAGCTAATAGGGTGATTTTCTGACCTGGAGAATTCTTACTTTTAATGGGTTTCTTTTCAACTTTGTCATAATTTTTCTACTGCTTTTCTTCTTCTGATGGGCATGTACCACTTATCCCCAGTGCTTGGGAAAAAAATAGGTAGGTTGAAATAGATATATATATAATATAATATTATATATATATATATATATATAATAATTTATTATAATATATAAATTATATATTATATATTAATTATATATATATATATAGTATAATATAATTGAAAATATAGAATATATATTATATATATATATATATATATACAGTATATATAACATTTTTAATTACAGAATTTTATTATTTTTTTTAAAAATACTGGTTCATAAATATTAATTGATATGACTAATATTATCAAAAGTTTATAATTCACATAATGAATAAAGAATAGTAGTGTATCAGCTCTTTTGGGTGAAAGTCTATTTCTCTTTAGCTCTAGATTTATGCCAGCTTGGTCAAACATACCTTCACTAAAGATACTAGTTGGAGAGGATCATAGGTATTTTCTTGTAAAACCTCGCGGATACGATGTTTCTTAAGTAAAGTATAGCTTAAGTTTAATTCACTTATTCTTATGGTTATTCTTGTAAAGTAATAGAGGAGGTATGTTTATATGCATTTATAGTGGAAAGGTACATGTTATATATAAACTTGAGATAATTTGAAAGTTGGGCTAATAAGAAGGCTGGCCAAATATCCAATCTACAGTGAGAGAAAAAATTTCTAGCTAGATTATTCGTCATTTGGCCTCAGTCAAATTCATAGCCCAAGTTACAATATCAATTTGTTTTAACGTAACATTTAATGTCAGTATTGTCATGACCAAAATCACTGGCATATGATGTTCAAAATGAATTTTCCAGTGTGAAAATTAGATTTACAGCTGAATATTTAAAAACTTGAATATCTAGCTTTTGAAAATATCCAGATATCCATTTATTCAGCAAATTTACTATCTAGAGCTGTCCCTAGTTCAAATGAAAAATATTGCAAACCTCTCTTAATTTTAATCTAGGTCTGTCAAATTATTCACTATCTTAATTAATAAGATTTATTTTTTTAACTAGCTTCTGATAAAAATAAAATAAAATAAAATCTGGTATAAAGAATGCAGTAATAACTATTGCTGTAACATCGAAAGGGAACATTCTTCAATGAAGACAGACTGAAGTTCGCAAATTGCAAAATTGGTGTTATATAAAGCATAAATTTAATACTGAACCGTGAAAAATGAATGGAAAATGCAGAAATGAGTATGGTTTTTTAGAAAAAGGAGCAAAACTAATTATTGTTGGATTACCAGAAGGAACTGAATTTGGAATAGACTTGCAGGGCTGGACAATTGGCAATAAATTTAAAGGTTTAAAAATGATCCCACCTGGGTTTCATTTTTATTATATCAGGTAAGAATTTTCTTAATTGCCTTAGCATTATAGTCTGTTTCATTTTTAGGATAATTTTTGTATGGTTTATTTAATCAATAAAGCTCTAAGCTACAAATAATACTGTATATAAATTGTAGCAGATATTATTTTAAAATCATTTAAAATGTTTATACATTTCATTAAAGTAATAAAATGATATACCACTGCAGCCTTGGTCAGAGGAGGTTGTTTTCTGACTGTGCTCTGCCATTTTAGTGTGTGATTTGTTTATTTATTGTATAGGTATTTTTGTGCTAATTGTTGTTCTTTTGTATTATAAATATAAGTATTAGTACTTAGTAGTTTGTGTATTTATTTCTAAGTAAATCAGTTATAGTTAATTTAGCACTAGTATTGGACTACATAAGTGTTTGATAGCCTAACCCTAGGCTAGCTTAGTTAAGAGATTTGCTGTATACTGTGTGCAGGTTTATTTGGATTATTAAATAGATTTTCAATCTTTAATTACAGTTTTCATATTTTAATTTTGTGATAATTTAATTTAAATTGTTTCCCAGAGCCATAGACTAAAGTTAGGCCTACTTTATAATTTATATATCCTTAGATAATAATAAGCAAGGATCTTTAAGTTTCATTAAATTTTTAACCCTTGGTTTAAGATATAGTGTATTTTCTTTTTAGCTTTATGAGTTGAGCATGAGTAAAAAATAAGGTACGCTAAGATAGTAAAGTTAATAATAATTTAAAGTATGTGATAACTGTGTGATGACTGTGAGAGGAGAATATGTGAATAGCTGTCCTGTTGTGTTTTTATTTTGAAAGGCTGAGAATGTGTTGTTAAGGAAGGAGACATTGAAGGCTGGGTGAGAAATTGAATGAATTAAATGAATTGGTATTTGAGCTGAGAAAGGAGGTAAGCGTTAGGAAAAAAGTTAGTATAGATGTTGAAGCCAGGAGGGAGTGAGATACAGGGATAGAGAGGAATAGTGATTCACCTAGGCAGGAAAATGAGAGGGAAAAGGCTGAAGTAGTTGTTAATAGGTTTGCAGATGAATGGATAATTCACAGGCCTACATTTTTTTTTCACTTTTGTGAAAATTGTTTTTAAGTTTTAACTGTTTTTGTTTTTTGATGTGCTGAATCCAAATATGACAGCAGTTGTTCCCTACCACGTAAAGATTTTCCACAAAACGCAATGACAAGTCATGAAGAAAAACAGTAAATACTTATCAATAATGGTTAATTAAAAGTATTTTAAATTGAAACACATTTATTTAAATTTGAAAGTAAATAAGTATATAAGGTGAAAAATGTGTTAAACAAATATATGAAAATGAAACTTATAAATTAATAACAGGGCGCAAATTTAAAGCCAACCTTACTCAGCCGCATAGTAGCATTTTTGCTGATTTTGAAAGCTTCTATTCTGACTTTTCCTTTTATATGTTGCTACTTCAGTTTCTCGAAGCAAACCACAGCAGTAGTCCGCTATCATACTAGTATTCCAGCGACCCTGGTACCTCCTCTCCATTTCTTTCACATCTTGGTGGAAGCGCTCACCTTGCTCTTTGCTAACAGCTCCAAATGAGAATGAAGAAAGTGCAGCTTAAGGCTCATTGAACACCCCAGTTCTCTCAAATTTTGTAGCATATCTTCGACGATTGTCTTGAAATTTTCTTTAACATCCATTTTCGTTTCAAACTGTGGGTCTTTCATTAGTTTTCGAATATCGGGAGGGGACCGAAAAATACTTTCCTCTTAGATTTTTGCATCAGATAATCAGGGAATTTGTCCTTAGGTATTTGATTAACATTACCCCTCCTTAGAGAGACGGCTTTTGTAAACTGCTTCATTATGCCAAGTTGGATGTGAAGTGGAGGCAGGAGTACTTTCTTTGGGGCCCAAAGGTTTTTTTTCCTTAACTTTCTTATTCCAATTTCAAACCCAGATCTCCTTGTCCACTCCTTTTGTCGTCACTTTCTTCTGATAAATCACGACTGTCCCACTCACACAAGAAAGCAAGGTATTGTACCCGCCTGCTTGTCCTAACGAAGCTGGAAATGCACTTATAAATCTCCCATATAGTCCATCTCATGTACTTGTAATTTTGAACTTCGACAAAATTATGCTCAGATTCTAGTAACGTTCTTTCAAATAAACAGAATGAGCAAACTGGTACTGAGGCAAACTTATTGCCATTATGAAGGACCACCTTTAGACTTTGTTTGGACAAATCAATAACAGCCTCCAACTCCTTACATAAGTTACCTTGAATACTAACAGCCCAGTGATATCATTGCAGAATACTAGTACATCTTCTTGAGAAAAGTATTGAAGAAATTTTTTCTTTCTATCAATGAAAAATGCATATAACCTGGTAGCTAATTATTTTTTCCCTTCATACCTTGAGCCTCAACATATTCGGCTTGACTCCTTTTCTTTAGATTTAAATCCCTCACAAGATCATTAATTCTGGTTATGTAAACAATTGAGCGTTCATTGTTATAACCACGTATAACTCTTCCCAGTAACGTGCCGAAATTGAGTTTGATGGCCCCACAGAATGTCGCAAATCCTCTAACGAACTTGGTGGAGTTGGTACAACGGGGACATCGGACCGATGATGCACAGGACGTTTGCGGATGGAAGCATTTGAATATTATAAAATTACTTTTTTGTTTTTTTCAAAGTTTTCCCACAACATTGGCAAAAGCAAAAATAAAAATCATCAATATGATTTCTGGGCTCCCTCCAGACCATAGGCACTCTAAAACGCAAAGATTTTTTTTACCTTTAAACCACTGTCGAAGTTCTATGCAAATGCAGCAGACTGTGTGTGGAGCCCATGCCTATCCTGATCACCCCAGTTCACCACCGAAATATGCAACAATAAACCGTTTAACGAATATAGTAAATGTTGCCAATTTTGTTTTTTTCACTCTAATATACTGCAGATGTAACAATAATTGTCAGGGCTAGTGCAACAATGACCATTAGATATCATAATGTGAACCCAATGTTAGGTGAAATTGTGAAGAAAAAATCACTTCAGCACTTTCTGCATGTCTTCTCAAATCAATAAACAACTCTGTACTGAACAGCTAAACAGAATGATGCAGCCTAGATTAGCAAGAAAGACAAGTTGAAACATGAGTAAACAGGTTGTCATTATGCTCTGTGTTCTTCATTTATGTTTCAGGTTGAACCTAAAATAAATATACCCGGTAATATTAAATATATATTATATATTCATATATAATATATATATATATAATAATACTATATATAAATATATATATATAATATATAAATATAGTATTATATTAAATATATATATATATAATATAAAAGTCTATTATATATATATAATTATATACATTATATATTATATATATATATATAATATATATATACATAATATATATATAAATATATATTATATATCAATAATATTATATAATTATATATAATATATATATATATATATATATATATCCATTTAATTACAAAACGGCGTCCCACAGGGCGCCATTCTCTCTCCATTCCTCTTCAATCTTTCCACAGCAGACCTGTCCATCCCTACACACCAATCAACCAAACTTATCCCAAACGCAGATGATACCAGCCTCATTTCCCAACATCCAGATATATAATATAGCCACTCATACAAGCCAAGAATGCTACAAACAATATAGAAACTTGGTTACACTACTCTCCACACAGAATGATTCTCCCCCCTCAAATCATCTATCACCCTCCTAACCACCGACTGCCACCAATCCTCACTCCGCCCAATAGTTTTCCTGAATAATAATCCCCTCCCCCTAAACAAAACCCCCAAAATACTAGGACTTACCTATGACACTCACATGACGTTCTCCCCCCAACATCAACCAAATCACATCATCAACCCAGCGAAAACTAAACACCTTCCGAACCCTTTCCTAACATAACTTAAGTGAACGGAAACACACCTACCACCGACTTTATAAACAACTCTTAGAACTGAATTATAAACTGATGCTCCCCCTGCATGGTTCCCAGCACTATCAAAATTCAACTCAAAAAAATTATAAATCACCAAAACACCGCCCTTAGAATTATCACTGGATGCACTAAAACCTACCCCCTATACCAACTTTACATGATGAGACTTACATCCTTCCTACCTCTCCCCTACGGAGATGTGGGAGGACGTAAAATTCTTACCCGGGCCGTAAAACCCAAATCCAACCGCAAGCCTTCAACAGCCAATTCCTTCTCCAACCCCTCTCCGAGACAGACTAAAATCCACCTTTCACAGCTCTAAAAATTTATAATGAATCACAAAAACATAATCCCCCCCCCAATATCAGGCTTACACATATCATACACACTAACTAACACGTAACCTACAAAACCGCCCCAATTACAATTTACTAAACTCGCCCTCCCCAAAAATTTCCCCTAGAAGAAACACTGTCCAGAAGAGCCAAATTGACCTCGGCGCCGAGCAAGATCAGGTCAATCCATCCAAAACTATACAATATAAATATCAGATTCAAACACTAGACGAATGTTACTCCCACTGCAAGCCAGATGTTACAATTTTCCCAGGGAATATTAGAGCACCTCCCTTCTGGGGTGCTACGCTTCTGATGCCCCAGCGACTTCTCTATATCTTCCCTTTCAAATCGCTGTGGAACCGCCCAAGAGCGGTGGCCAACTTCCTGGAAGCGGTGTGGCCCTTCAATTGAGGTATTATATTGGCAGTAAATATTATTATTATATATACATTATATATATCAATATATATATAGTATAATATTATACTATATAATATATAAATATAGTATATCAGATATATATTATATGATATATATATATATATAATATATATATATAATAATATAATTAATATATATATAATAATATATATATAAATAATGTTATATATATTATATATTATTATAATCTTATAATTGTGAGGGAATGTACCTCGGTGGACCAGAATTTCGACTTGTTCAGCCACACCCTTACATAGTCTACCTTAAAACTTGTCTGTAGTTAACAAGGTGGGGTCTCTCTAAGAAGTAATCACTGGCCCCAGCAAGTATCTGGCCATCTTGTCCATATCCTCTCTGTGACTCTAGTTCTGTAAGGCCCATGGATAAGAACGGATCATAAATTTATTAGTAAAAAAGGAATATTACATATCTATCTCATCAGGTCTTCAAGTTTAAAAAGCTTTTTCAGAACGGGGAATTGTTAGGGCCTAGAAATGAAGTATGGGTGGGGAACATGGGAGTAAGTGATTGCCTACAGGAAACATTTCAAATGCAAATAAGTTCAATTTTAAAGTAAGAAAATTATGGCAAATCTTGTTTAAAAAATGTTAAAATTTTTTGCTTAAACAGTATAGTTAATAAAAAGTTTTGTAGCAGTTTCTACTTGAAGATTCTAAAGATTTTGGAAAACTAATGGTAAAATAATAATATAATAATAATATAAAAGATAATAGAATAATAATATAATAATACCATAATAATAAATAATCAAATAATAATAATATAATATAATCTACTGCGGATAAATTTTATTTATCCCTCCAGTCTGATTCTATGAGCAGAATGGCACAAAAAAAAGATCAAAATACCTCTAAACCATCACTGATTTTTTACGTATTCTTTTTGTTTTATTAAAAAATCATATTTTTTTTAATTTTTATTATTTTACTTTATTTTTAGTGTCACTTATTTTTTTTAAATTAATAATTAATCTAGCTAATTACATAATTAATGAGAAGTATACTTTCATCTACATCGATAACTCATCAATGTTGTTTCAAAGTCATTTTTAATAAATAACATAAATCATTAGAGTAGCACATACTAACATATAAGTAAAAAACTATATATACTATATTATAAATAATTAATATAGCTATATTATATATAATATATATAGTATATAGTCATTACCTAGTATATATATATATTATATATATAATATATATATATTCATATTAATATAATAATATATAAGATATATACAAACCCACCACACACACACACACACACACAGAGTGGCGCACATAAACCGGCCCATCTACAAAGAATATGATCGTCAGAAAATAATTTACCTAACTACCTATGATCCATACACGACAGGTTATCATACAATGTGGAGTATTCATGCAATCATGTCAATGCATCCATCATGGCTTCAAAAAATGAAACCCTAACCGTGTGAGTGGTTGTTCAGAAATAAAGAAGGCGGATAAGGTGTAAGCTGTAAACTTAACTGTAATTGGTTGCTAGAGAATCGTTAGTGGGGAATTTGTTGAATTATCCGTTTCTCTTCTTTTCAACGGATGAAGCTTGGTTTCACCTGTCGGGTTACGTTAATTCCCAAAACTGTCAACACTGGGGTACAGAGAACCCACACGGAGTCCAGCAAAATGCCATACACAATTAAGAAATTGGTGTGCCTTTCTAGGTAACAGAATAAATCGTCCAAATATTCCTTCAATGAAACTGTGAATCCAATGTTACCTCAGGTCTTATCCAGTCCAAACAGAGTGATTTCCAATCGCTTTGTAAACAAATTTCAACTTTTGTCTGCAAATGGCTGACGTTTAATACACAAAATTCGTGCTAAAACTGGGTTAAGCATTTCTATTGAACGTCGAGCAACAAATGCGAACGAACGATAACTTTCATAAAAAAAAAGTCTTAGAAAAGTTATTAAATCTCAGTAACTAATAGCAAACCTTAAACTTAACCTAACCAAACTTATTAAATTTCTTTTTGATTCGTAATTTTTCAATTTTTAATTTTCTAATATTTTGTAATAAAAAATTTTCAATTAGAGAAAGATCTTTTAAGTAGTAAATAGAATATTTTTTAACCATAAAAATTTAAGTAAATACTTACACCTACAAGTCAGAAAAATCCCTTTGTAAAAAAACAAAAATTTTTAATTGAAAAAAATTCTAAGATCTGGTTGATTAGATATCCGGAAATTTGAGTTTAGAGGCATATTGGGAAAAGTCCTATTTTTATAACATTTTCCCATGTAAAAAATTTAAAATATTAAGCTTATTTTTAAAGTTATCCACTAAATTTTTGCTTCCAAAGGAAAAACGGTCGGGCGTCGGGAAAAGCTGGTCAGTATAAACTTATATAAAAACGTCCATTTTTTTTATATAATAATATTTTATTTTAGTTTTTATAGTATTGTGACTATAATACCCTTTTTAAATTCTCTATATACTATATTCTTTTAATAATAATAATAATAATAAGAATAATATAATGAATAATGAAAAAGGAATAAAATATAATGAATAAAATTCATTACTAGCAACTTCATGGTGTTTTAAAGACTTTTAAGATCTACTGTAAAATGGAGGAAAACCAGTCAGTTTTTAATATTCATAATATTTTATAAAGTAAAAAAATCATTTTTCAATTAGAGAAAGTTTTTTTAAGTAGTAAATAGAATATGTTTTAACCACATATTAAAATTTAAGTAAATAACTTAAAACTATAAGTCAAAAAAATTTCTCCCATTTGCAAAAAAATTTTTTTTTAAAAATCTCAAAAAAATTCTAAGATCTCGTGAATATTGTTGAATTAAGATAACAGAATTTCAATTTAGATGCATATTGGGAAGTCTATTTTTAACATTTTCTCATGTAAAACATTTAAAACATTAGCTTATTTTTAGTATTAAATTGTTTCCTCTTGTCGGGGTAAAACTGTCGGGGCTTGGGGGAAAACCAGTCAATTTAAACTTATATAAAAATGTCAATTTTTTTAGTTTTTAATAATATTTTAGTTTAGTTTTTATGTATGGTAGACTATAAGACATTTGTTTTGTTTTCTATACCTATATTTCTTTCTATCTAGTGTAAAGATAAAAAAAAAAGTGCAAATCAATACTGTACTGTATCATTTTTTTGTGAAATGTGCTTGCATACTGGTAATATAAAGTACCTTTTTTGTTAATAAGCGTAAATATTATTATTATTATTATTATTATTATTATTATTATTATTATATTATTAATATTATTATATTAATAATAGTTTTGTCATAATTAAATTATAATATTGTAAATTTATTTTGGTCAAGTTCACGTGAAATGTGCTATAATACTCGTAATATAAAGTGCCTATTTTGTAGAGAAGTGTAACCGGATTCGGTCCGGCCGGAAATAAAAATTTAATAAAACAAAAAAACAGATATCATTCCCAAAATAAAAAAAAAAAAAAAAAAAGAGAAGAAAAAAAAAAGAACCAAACTAAAAAAAAAAAAAGAAAAACCTCAAAAAAAAAAAAAAAACTCACCCCAAAAACAAAAAAAAAAGAAAATAACAAAAATCACAACAAAAAAAAGAAAATGGAACTAAAATATGTTAATCATTAAAAATTAGAATTCGGCCGGAATTTGACATTTTTTTTCGGTCTCGGTTCGGCCGGATTTTTGGATAAAATCTCTTGTAAGCGACTTATTTTAACCTTTCCTAAACACTTTTTGAAAATATTCTTGAATTGTGGTGCAGTAAAGAAAAACTGTTCATGGCAGCATTGGGCAATATTTTAAAACGTTTTGTTCATCAAAAATATTTCCTGCTCTGTGTAAATCAAAATTGAATTTCTTCTGAATAAAATGGAGGGACTGGAAAGGAGAGTAATGTTTTGGCTAGTACTGCTAAATTTGGGAATTTAGCTTTGTTCACTTTCCACCAAATTAAGGAATTCTTCTTTTCCCAGATTAGAAATTGATTTTCAGTTTAATAAATTTTTCAATTTCTTAAGAATTTCGCCTTTTTTGAAGAGCCACTGATTTTTTTTCTTTAACACTAACTGACTCGCTGTCACTTCACTTTTCTTCAAACTTATAAAACTAAGTAACTTGCAGTAATTTCCTTTTTCTTAATGCTCCTGATGATTTTTGAGGTACCTGGCCAAATCTAAGTTTATGTAAGATAATGCCGTTCTGAAAATGGACTCATCGCCTGAAGACTTCCTTCTGTACTGGCATACTACTTTATCACTTTCCTACCTTCAGTTATTTGCATCTTTCTTCAAGCATCCATTTTCTAAGCTCAATTCTCGGTTATTCATTAGAATATAAGGTGCAGTTAGACTTGGGTCTAACTACAGTAATTTGAAAACATTATTTGTCCTTGAATATGCCTATTGATTCCCTTCTCTTCTTTTTATTCATCATCTAAACCTAATGCCTATCTTCAGATCTCCTTTATTCTTTGCTTCAATCCTCAGAGTTGAGAGGATAAATGCTGGAGAGCTCAAATATGTAGAAATTGATGATATAATTGAATTTGCCTTATAGTTTCGATAAACCAATGGACCAAAATGGTGTCAACAAAAACCTTACGACTTTTTTCAAGTATTGCCATTTGAATTAGCAGTCAACCAGCTTTAATGGATTGATTTTCTATATACAAACTTGCAAGAGGTTTTTTAAACATTAAATCTTTTAAAATATAAATATGTGCTAATCCACCTTGTATTACATCTTGAATTCGGCAATAAAGTTAGCTTGCAAGATGTGGATTCAAGTCTCTTTGTATTCTTTTTAGTTAATATTTTAGCTCAAAACCTGGAATGATTGAAATGTGTACAAATATTGCTTACATACTCACCCTTCGTTAGATTAAATCACACTGTTCGTTGAGAAAATAAGGCATCTTTAATAATTGAAGTTTATGAATGAAACAAGAAAAAACTTGTGTACCTGCTAAATCAGTTCAAAGTTTCATGTTTAATGCTCCATCTCGAAGGATCAAAAGGATTATGTTAGGAGGAATTTCCCAAATATCTTCATTCGTAATTTAAAAAAAAAATAAGCTCTTTGAATTTTAATTTCAGAATGAGAACCTAGGAAATATTTCATAGGAGTATCACAGTCCCTTTGTTCATACGTCGCTGGTAAAAGCCAGAGTGCAGTAAAAATAATGGAAGTCGTTTGATATTTAGCTCTCTATATATCCGTAGTAAATTATATCTGATCAGCTTTAGATACTTTTCGAACACTGCTGATCTCACTTTCCTATTGAAGTTGGTAACATTTTTCTCTCCCAAAATATTTTCCTACTAGGAAATAAGCATATTCTGAATTGAAAGAATGGCGCAATAGTCTATGAATTCACTTCCTCTTGTCTTGCTGGTGATCTTGTACATGGTTGGTTACTAATTGCGATAAAATTCATTATTTTTCTGTGTTTGGGGGTCATTGAAATGCCAAATCTTTTTTTGGGAGAATACTATCGCTCAAGAAACTCACTTATCTCACAGCTTGATCTATTGCTCTTTTGTGGCTTTCTGTGTTCCTAGAAAATACAAGACTCTCACTTTTACTATTAAATTCTTGGACTTCCAAGATATATATCTGTCACAAATGATGCACTTTTCCATATGTTCATGGAAGTGGCGTTGGAAAAGTACTAAATATAAGATTCTTATGTTGAAAGTTTATATAATATTTTTTTTTTTACATTTCTTTTAGTTAAAAGGAAAGTTCACAAGAAATTCCGGTTCCGGCCGGAATTCCGGCAGGAAATTTTTTTTGTGATTTCGGCTAATTCCCGTTCCAGGCCGGAACTGAAACCATTTCAGTTCCGCGTACAACCCCTAACTATTTGTTAAAGTGCAAATACTTATATTAAGTAATTATTAAAATTGATCGTTATTTTAAATCCTCTCACACATATTGTAAATTTTTTTTGCCAACAAGTTCACGCGTGAAATGTCGTACGATAGGCCACTTGTAATATAAATGTGCCAATAATGTTGTTAAAAAAGTGCAAATATTAATGTATTTATTTAATAATTATTATTTATATTATTATTTATTATATATTATTATTATTGTATTATTATTAATTATTAATATTAAAATATTAAAATTGATTGTCAATTTAAATTAGTATGGTAAATTTTTTTTTGTCAGCAAGTTTACGTGAAATGTGCGTACAAGGCCTTCTTGTAATTAAAGTGCCTATTTTGTTAAATAATGTGTCTAAATATAATTAAATTATATTATTTTAGAAATTTAAATTGATGTTATAACTTTTTTTTCAATGTTTAATTTAGCATATAAGCAATGA
>JABUQX010122840.1:35000-36569 GCA_015478945.1 Trachelipus rathkii | reverse complement strand
TGCATGCCCTGAGAAGGTCGTGACTGCCTTAAGAGAACTTCATCTTTCATGAAAATGTAAGGAATCGTAAGGGTACATGGAATGTCAGAGGAATAAATGATGAAGAGAAGAGGTGATGAATGTATTTAGAAAGGGTAAATTTGATTTGCTCGCTGTGATTGAAACAAAGATGAAAGGAAACGGTGAAAATGAGTGGTGTGGTGTGGTGTGGTGTTGTCAGATTGGAAAGGAATGAGAGTGGGAGAGAAGAAGTTGCGATTCTGATGATTGACTGTGCCACAGAGCTATGGTGGATTTTGTTTGTGTGAGAACTAAAATTCAAATGGTTAAATTTAAGTTTGAAAATTGAAAAGGTCAAGGTAAGTGTGGTTGTGACATGGTCCATCTGAGGGTGATGTTGAGGAGAGTGCGATTTTCTGGGATAATCTGAATGATGTTTTGGATGTGTTGAGTAGGAGCTTCAGATTGATTTTGTTGGGTGACCTAAATGGTCGGATAGGTGATCGAAAAAGGAATGGTATAACAGGTTGCTTTGGGGTGACGAAAGAAAATGAGAATGGTAGGAAGGTGATTGATTTCTGTGAGGAGAGATGTATGTGTGTAAGTAATACTTTCTTCAAAAAGAGTATTATTAAGTATACTAGAGTTGGCGTAGGAAGAGATGGTATTAAAGTGAAAAAGGTATGATTGATTTTCTGTTTTGAAGAAGGAAATATGTGATGGATGTTAAAATCAGTGAGGGGGTTAGATGAGCTTCTTGGATTCTTGTTGTTTTATGTAAGTAGATTGGGTTAGTGGATGCTAAAAGAGCATATTAAAGCAAAGGAAGGGAAGAATATGTATGAAGTTTAGTGAACAAGGTATTAAGGAAAAGTATTTAACAGCCAACTGAAGAATGTGAACAAGATGTAACCGAACACAATCTGGACGCAATGAAGGAAGCGTTTCTGTTAGTAGTGCAAGAGAAGTTATGGATATGCTAAAGTAGGGAATAGAGTAAGAATGTTAACAGTTAATGGTGGAATGAAGAGGTGATGCAAAGTGGTTAAAAGTAAAAATAAAGCGTAAAGTCAATGATGAGGTTTCTAAAGAGAGGTGTTTAACTGTATAAGGAGGAAAAAAAGGAAGACAAAAGTTGCTACGTAGGAGGAAAAAATGGGGTAATGAACAGTTTGGAAGGAGCATGAATGGAACTTACAAGGGAATACGAAGCGCCAAAGGTTAAGAATGAGAATAAGGGGCACTGCATAAATAATGAATAGGATGAACTTCTGTAACTGTGAAATGATGAGGAGAGCGTGGCTAAATATTCGAAAATCTGCACACATTGAAAGGAATGAAGAGGTGATAGTGAATGCGTGGGTTTGATGGTGTAAGAAAGAATATGTTTTTTTTGAATGAGGTAATGAGAGTGAGAAAGTTAAGGAATGATAAATCTGCAGGTATTGATGAAATTGGTGAAATTTATCAAGAATGAAGTCGAGATGGTAATTGAATGGATTTTGAAGCCGTGCAACAGCATTTATGGAGGCAGGTCTCCGAGAGATTGAAGAACAGTAATAGTATCTA
>JABUQX010122840.1:20000-30000 GCA_015478945.1 Trachelipus rathkii | reverse complement strand
CACCTCCATTCACTTCCATCTCCATCATTCTTAACACCTTCCCTGGGCACCCTACCTCTAATTATTTCATAATCCCCCATCCATAAACAATATTGAATAACCAAGGAGACACAACACATCCCTGCCTCGACTCCGCTATTAATATTAAACCAATCACTTTCAACATTTATTTTACACACGCTTCACTATCTCATATATATATACTTTTGATTCTATTCGAAGAATATAATCAACACTATATATCCAATACCTGCCAAAAAAGCTTCCCTATTAATCCTATCATACGCCTATTGCAAATCCTTAAAACCTAAAACTCTCTACAATTTATTCTTCTCCATTTTCTCAATCATTTGTTTCCAGTGTAAAAATTTGATCACACACCTCTACTTCTAAATGCACATAGCTTTTCGCCAATCAGTCCCTCAGTCTCTCGACGCACTATTTCACCCAAAATACCAACATATATCTTCTCTACAATGCTCAACAAACTAATTCCCCTATAGTTCCTACAGTTCCCCTTATCCCCATTACCCTTATATAAGGATACTATTATTGCTCTCCTCCAATCCTTGGAAACTGTAAACTCCATAAACGTTTTTTTTATACAACCCTCATATTCAGTCAATAACAGTCTCGACTCCACTCTTGATAATTTGGCCAATAATTTTATATATGCCTGCAATTTACCACCCTTCAACTTTCTCACTCTATCTATTACTTCCTCCCTACTAATTACCTCATCCCCAAAATGCCTATTCCTTTTTACAGCATTAAACCCTCACACATTCACTATCACCTCTTCATTACCGTTAATGTTCTGCAGATTTTCGAAGTGTTTCCTCCAAACTCTCCTCACATCTATTTCATCAGTCACGAAAGTACCATCATCCCTTATTCTTTATTCTTCGAAGACTACCTTTACTCTGTTTCGTAACATTTCGTACTTCTTTCATGAAGAGCTTCTTATTCCCTTGTAAGTTCCCATTCAGCCTCTATCCAAACTGCTCAATTACCTCTTTTTTACCCTTACTCATGTGCATCTTTTAGTCTTCCTTTTTTCCTCCTTATATATAATCCAAACACCTTCATTGAACTTCATCATTGGCCTTTAGTGCATTCAACCACGCTTCCTTTTTACTTTTAACTGCCTGTATCACCTCTTCATTCACCACTCACTGTTAATACCTTCTTTTATTTATATTATATAATATATAATATATAATAATATAATATAATATATATATATAATATATATATATATAAATATATATATATAATATATATATATATATAATAATATACCATATATTAATATAATATATATTATATATTATGATATATATATATATAGTATATATATACTGTATATAATATATATAAATAAATATACTATATATATATATATATAAATATATATATATAATAATTATATATATAAATATATGATATATATATTAATAATATATATATATATATATATATTATACAGTATATATATATATATATATATATATATATATTTATATATTATATATAATACTATATATATATTATATATATATATATATATATATATATATAATATTATATATAATATATATATTATATATATATATATAATATATATATATATATACTATATATATATATATATATATTATATATATATATATATTGCAGGTTACAAAAACAGTCGTGTCAGTCCCGTGGACTCATCTTATTGTCTTTAGATTGAAGAGTTAATTTCTTTCCCTGCACGCAAGTACCATTCTCTCCTTAATTCCGACTCCGCTCCTTTCCAATTTTATTGCCCCTTCTTTCTCCTCCATAACCTTGATTCGCTCAATTATGACTCTCTCGGCTCCCGATTGCTATCAGCGAGGACATTTCTCCCTTGCCTTTAGATATCCTCATAGCAATCGAATAAGAAAGAAAAAGAAGTTAGAAATTGCCAGCGAAGCTCCGGTTCCAAGAGAAAGTTAGAGCTCATGTTAGGTTAAAATTTTTAATTATATATATAGTAAATATTTTTTTTTTTTTTTAAATTATTATAGGTAAAATAAAAGTTAATTGATAATGAAGTAGGGAAATGTTTTTTTTTTTTTCCTTCTTTCAATTTCTTTTCTATATATTATATATTATATATATAATATATATATATAATATAATTATATATATATATATATAAATATATATATATATATATATATATATATATAAATATAGATATATATATATATATATAATATTATATATATATATATAATATTATATAATAAAATATAATATATATATAAATTATATAATATAAATATACTATATATATATATATATATATAGACTATATATATATATATATAGATTTTTGTGGTGTTTCTCTTCACATATTTTTCTTTATATATATATATATAATATATATATATCCCCTAAACTTCCTCGTGCTTGAAGTGGGGTGAAGGTTACTTATGGCCTAAAGTAAAAAGGTGCATCTGACTTCGTAATCTTTTATTTCAAACCCACTACTAGTTGCCAGCTTAAATTCAGAAGAGGAGTAGTACGGAGTAGCACGTCTATCAAACATCTCTCACAATTAAAAGTGATGCTCGTAGAAAAAGTTAGCCGGTCGAAAGAGAGAGGGGGAGGAGGAGAGATTGTATCCAGTTTGGGGGGGTGTCTCAAATGATGCAAATGCTTACGTAGAAAACGGATGTTAATTTATATTGAGAGATTTTTCGCGAAAATTAAATTTCAAAGAGTAGTTAAATTAAAGGATATATAAATAGGGATTCTGAGAGATGTTAAAAATCGTTGAACAAAACAAAGAAAAAGTAACTAGGAATAGTAATTATAAACATGAGAATTGGAAACTCAGTAAGAACTTTATCAGAGATAAAAAAAAAAAGGATCGAGAGAGTGGGGAAGGAGAAGTCACGCGATGGATTTAGACGAATCAGAAATTTTATTATTATTTTTGTTTTAATTATTAAAAAAAAATTAGGTCTTTGAAGAAAGCGTGTTTTTTTCAAAAATTCCTATACAAACGCTCTCTTTTGTAATAGAGTCCCCTTTGCCAGAAAATTTTTTTCTTTCTTAAGCGATTTTGGCAGATGGATTTGAGTAGATTGGCTCTATTTCGGGATAAATGGGTAAAGTTGTTTTAGGTTCTGGTATTGGGGCTGTTTGAAGAACAGTGTACTGAATATTTGGTACTACCGAAGGAGCTGTCGGAGGGACTGCAGGAACTGCCTGAATCGGACGGAGTTTAAGATAAACATAGTAGATTCCTACAATGCAGAGAATAGCGATAAAAATGGAGAAACCAGATATAGAAAAGGAATGGATGTTTATTAATTCCTGGGTCTGTAAAGTTTTGTTTGTTATCAAGCGAAGCGTCCCAATGTGGATGGATAGTTTTCAATTTCAACTTGGAGGAGAAAGAAGTTATATTGGGAAGGAAATCATGGGATGTCTCTAGGTGTTCAGAGAGCTGCGGGTCTCTAGAAATCCAGTTTGTCTGCAGGGAAGAGTATAGAGGATATTTAAAATAATAATTTTCAGAAACCAAGGCGCAGCCTTGGGGGAGATAAAATAGTGCACTTGTGCCTAATTTCGGCTGTCTCATAGAGCAAGAAATGGAAGCGATTATAGGAGAAGGAAAAGAGATTAAAGTGTAGTTTCCAACTTTAAGATTATAAGGTAGTTGTAGGATAATTTTACAGTTATAAAATGTAGTGTTTGGGTTAGAAAGTATGCGGCGACAGTTATGCAATTTTGGGTAATCTATTTGGTGTGATGAGAGCTTGAAGGAAAAGCAAACGTAATTTTGCGTTGCGATGTTTACAATATCCATGAAAGGCTTGTGCTGAAGTAAATTTTAAAGTTTTATGGTTTAAAAATAATAAGATACGGGATTTATGCAGTATGATTCGGTAGAGTAAGTACTCATTGAAAGGGGTTGAAATGGAATGAGTAAGCTTCATAAGCGGGTTTTCTTCTGAGAAGGAATGATTGTGGATAATATATAGGGGTGATTTCCTTGAATATATGACCAAGAGAAAGTAAGAAATTGGTAGAAATTTTCACGGTTAAGAGGAAGTATTGGTTGGTGGTGTAGAGTTTGACTGCTGTTTTGGATGAGTTCAAAAATGATGTCATATGAATATAGATTTAAAGGAGTGTTAAGTGTTTTGGCGTTTTCCCAGATGTTTTGAACTGTCATAATAAGGTTATATATATTATCCGAGATGATCTTTTCTAGGTTGAGGTAAATGTTTAACTTTAAGAGTTCTTGTTGTAATTCTATGGAAGATATCGATGAATTTAGTAATTTGTGATGACTATTAGGTTATCTTTTATGGCTGTTAGAGTGTTGGTGTTTTGATGTATTTGTTCCTTTAAATTATACAAGTGGGTTCTTGTATCTTGTAAAATATCTATTCTAGTTTTGAGCTTTTGAATATCATTTATGGTGGCGGTTCCAAATAAGAACTGCAAAGCTGTACCGCCTATGTCCATTAGACCTCTTTTGCTTTTCCTGGGGTTTGCTGAAGGCTGAAATTTTAAATGTGATAGTACCAGGGATCTTTCGACAAAGTTATGAATTTCTTTATGACTTTCATCCAGTAAAATTTTATATAACTTAATGCTGGGAAGTATTTGTGTTCATTCTGAATAAAATCTATTTTTAAATCTATCTAGCAAATAAGGGATATAAATAGATGTTAAATCTTTATTTTTGCTTACTATCCTTTTTATTTGTTGGTATATTTCTTTTGTACATCTTAAGTCTGTGTGAATTTCCAGATAGCTTGTTATAAATTTTATCTGTCCTGTCTGTTTCGCTACAAATCCTGGATGTATTTCATATTCTGATGTTGTGTTTTCTTTTTCCAGAGAGAAGGAAGCTGATAACAGTATTTGAAAGAAGACCCAAATTACATGCATGATTCCTGTGAGAAGATATATGAAAGGTTTATGAGAGATGGTTTTGTGCAGTGTTTTGCTGTGAAAAAAAATTTATATTATAAGTTACTTAGTACTTGATAGTAAATGTTAAAAAAAGTATCTTATTGCTTGAAAATGTGTTTAACTTTTTCTATTTTGCATTTTATTTTTAATATGTCTTTATGTTTATACGTTTGTGTAAATGTATAAATTGTTCTTCCCTTGGGGGTTTTTAAAAGAAACCTATCTAACTATTTACGGCTTGTGAGGTCTTTGGTTAAAACCTCTTCCGCGAGGGACATTTTGTGTTGGTAGTAAATAAATATTGTCATGCCACCGCTAAGTTATTGTTCTTGTATGATATGTCTCTTAAAAGCCAATGGATGAGAATATTTGTGTTTCTCTATGGAAGATTTGGACAGAAGTGTGATCTCTGGAGCGGTCATGGCCAGTGGAGAGGAGTTGATGTTATTTCTAGCTGGATGGAGAAGTTATCAGTGGAATTGTCTTGAGGAGAAGGGAGTGGAAATGATGGAGGAGGTTGTAAAGGTCCTTCTGGGATGGGGGAGGGGTGGTTTAGGAGTTGGTATGGGATGTGTTACTTTGAAGTGGTATTTTGGAGGTAATGGAGTGGAGTTGGAGGTGAATTTGAGATGCTGAGGGTTGGTGAAGGAGAATCGTCAAAAGATAGTTTGGGGGGTATAGTGGTGGGAAAACCTTTGAAAGTTATTCTTTTTGGAGGGGAGGGGGAGAAAAGGAAGTTTTGCTTTGGGGGTGGGAGGTGGGCATGAGAGGTAGGTTTTGATTGAGTTTGAGATGGAGGAGGTGATGGAAATGGTGAATGAGAACTAGGTAAAGGAGAAGATGGTGAAGGAGGATGAGAATGATCTTGAGGAGGGGAGAGAAGCTAGGTAGACGAGTGGTTTGTCGGAGAGGAGAAGTAGAGAGGTGCTGGTGTGGGAAGGGGGCTGTTAAACGATTTCTTGAGGAGTTTGCAAAGTGGTTGGAAGATTGTCTGCGAAATAGATGGGTGTTAGGCAATAGGTGGCGGTAGGGGGAGGTGGAGGGGGTTGAATTTGTTGAATGATATTAAAGGGGGTTTATTAGATGGTACAAGTTCGTCTTTGGGGTTTTTAGTAGAAATTGGAATATTATTAGCTCTAAGTTTAGTTATTTTTTATAATTATCTCCTATATAAAAAATGTTTTAGATTGTTTTTTTAAACATTGCAAAAGTAACTTATTGAAGTGAACTAATTGTTTCACTGAAAAGGGGCCGGTCCATTTCGAGAATAATTTCGGACTTTGCCCGGGTTTCTTTACGTCAATTACAAAAACCATATCCCCAACTCTAACTAGAGGTGAAGTTTGCGCTTTATGTTGCCCTATTCATTGTCTTGTTTTCTGCTGAAGGTGTTTCGCGACTTGGTCTCGAATGACGATTCTCTTTCTGCAAAGGGGTTTCACGTATTCGTGAATAGTTTGCGTTCAGAGCCTTTAGTAAAAGGAAGATATATATAATTGGGGAGGTTGGCCCATGGAAGTCTTTTGTTGTAAGTGTATAGCAGAAAATGAGGAGTACAACCGATAGAAGAGTTAAAGGTGGAGTTTATTGCTATTTGAGTGAAAGGAATGAACTTGCCCCAGTCGTTTGATTCGAGTGACGTAATGCCTCAATGGTTTTGCAATCTGTAACATAGCTCTCTCCGCTTAGGACTGTTCTGCTAGAAAGGTGGCCTAACAACGATCGTTGACAGCTTTGATTCCCCATTGCTCGCAAATTTCTTTAAAAACTGAGAAGTCATTTCTGGGGCGCGGTCCCTCAGTATAATTTGTGGGTAGCTGTGGCGGCATATGATCCTTTCCAGGAGCGCTTGAGCAATGTCTTTTGCGGGGCTGAAGGAGAGGGACGAGTTCCCACGTATCTCGTGAGGCGTGTGCTTCAACTAAAATGTATTTTGCTTTTGTCTCTTTGCAGGTTTGCAATGGGCCAAGCACGTCGAGATCAACCTTCGAGAACGGCTCGAACGGAAGCGGGTATGTTTTAATTTTGGCATTTTTCGGCTTGTTCCCCTTTACTCTCTGGCATGAGACGCAAGTTGTGCAATATTCTTTCACCAGCGTATATAGTTTCGGGAATATATATTTTTCTCTGATTCTATATACTGTTCTCTCAATGCCACAGTGTCCAGATGGGAGAGAGTCATGATTAAATTCAACTGCATGGGAATTATATCATTGAGTCGGGGACCTGGATTAAAAAGGTACCCTCTTGTGTTGCATAATGCAAAATATCGTCAATGAGAACATGCGGAAAAGTGTCAGCAGAAATGTCTTGCTGCTGAAGAGGTTTATTATGGGAGATCAAGGGCTTCGCAAAATCATAAAGATCTTTCAATCTATTGCACGCCTTTTGTTCTTTTATGAAATTTTCTTTAGTGAGATGGAAGCGTGTTTTTGGCAAAATTGTGTTTTGAGCGAAAACATGCGTTAAAGGAGGGGGGTTTCTACTCAAATAATCAGGAACAATATTTAATTTACCTTGTTTATAAATTATCGTAGGATTGAAATGTTGAATAAATAAATTCCACCTCTCGAGTCTACCAGAGAGCTGTCTATGTCTGATGAGATGTATCAGAGGTTGGTTGTCTGTAATAATTGTCACCTTATATCCGAAAATAATATTTTTGAATTTGCGCAATGCAAAACTATTGCCAGAGCTTCCAGTTCTAAAGTATGGTAATTTGTTTCCGCTTTAGAAAGAGATCTAGAGATAAATGAGAGGGGTTTTTCTCTATTGTTATCATCCAGTTGAAATAAAACGGCTCCCAGAGCTACGTTAGAAGCATCTGTGTTTATGAAGAAAGGTTTGTTATAATCAGGATAGCATAACTGTGGTTGCAATAAAAGTTTGTTTTTAAGTATCTCGAAAGCTTCATTTTGTTCAGGACCCCAGACAAAGTCGCTGTTTTTCCTTATGAGTTGAGTAATGGGTTTGATAGTCTGGGAGTAAGTTTAAAAAATGTGAAAAATAATTTAGAAAACCAAGGAGAGACCGCTTTTCTGAGACATTTGTAGGTGGTTTGAACCCTGTGAGAGTCTTGAGTTTTATTCTCCATCATTCTAACACCTGCCCTGCCACCCCTATCTCTAATTCTTTCAAAACTTTTGTCCATATACTATACAAATTGAATAACCAAGTAGACATACCACATCACTTCGCTATTAATATTAAACCAATCACTTTCAATTTATTCTTACACACGCTTGCACTATCGTCATTACCACACTTTTGATTCCATTCAGAAGTTTACCACCAACACCATATATCACTAACACATGCCATACAGCTTCCCTATTAATCCTATCGTACGCCTGTTTCAAATCTATAAAACCTAAATACAATTTATTATTCTTCTCTTCATTTTCTCAATTCAATTTGTTTTTCAATGTAAAAATGATTCACCCATCTTCTCCACTTCTAAAATTACACCTTGGTTTCTTCCATAAATCAGTCCCTCTAGTCACTCGCGTACTCTTTCGGTATCAAAAATATCAGCAAATATCTTCTTTATAACACTCAATAAAACTTAATTCCCTTATGTTGTTCCTACAGTTCCCCTTATCCCCCTTACCCTTACATAAAGGTACTATTACTGCTCTTCATCAATCCCTCGGAATTACATCCATTTTATTTCTTTGCATCCTTTGTCCTTTGCTCTTAAAATCTATAGTGTTCTATATTCAACTATCCCAACTTGATATTCCCAGCATGTTTCTCTCCATATTTATCTGGGTACATCTTAATTAATTTTCAAATTGATCTGACATTTAGTGTCCATGTTTCACTTCCATATGTCATGAGAGAAAGAACGCACTCATTATATACTTTCTTTTCAAACATAGAGGCATTTTGCTTCCGAAAATTTTACCTAATCTTCCCATTGCCACCCATCCAAGTTTCACTCTTCTTTTAATTCATTTAGCAGCCCCCATTAGAAGATATCTGTTCTACAATACACAATATCTCCACTTTTTCCAGTGTTGTATTTCCGATTTTTATGGCCTTGGGATTTATAAACTTATTAAACATTACTTTAGTTTTTGATGTATTCATTTTTAGTCCAACTCTCTCACTCGATATTCTTAAATTTTAAACCATGATTTTTGGTTCCAGAGGATCTATGAACCTAAGATGACTCAGATATTTACCATTTACATTTATTCCTGTTGATTCCCAGTCGTGTTCTAAATATCTGCTCCAGTACCGCAGTGAATAGTTTTGGAGAGATCGTATCACCTTCTCTAATTCTTTCAATTTTTATTTTTTTTATTCTGCTTTGTAAAAAGGAAGAAGTTGCTCTCTAATAAATATTATTTAGAATTTCAATATAATTGTTGTTTATCCACTGATTACCCAGTGCATTTATAACCGAGCTCATGCTCACAGAGTCAAAAGCCTTTTCATAATCTAAAATGCAATGCAAAGTGGTAATTGATATTAATTGCATCTTTTTATGTATTCCTTGTCGTTCCGAATTCAAAATAACCTAACCTAACCTATTCAAACTTTGATATGATGAGCTAACTAGGTCTTAGCCCTTGGGACTTAGTGGAGGAGTCATTGTCGCCCTTAGGCTAAAAAGTTTGGAGACCCCTGAGTCTGATAACATTAACAGTTTATACGAGTAATATTACGAATGTTTTTCAAACTTAGTCGTTGCTACTGCTAGACTTTCGAATGCACTTAATGATGTTACAGACTGAAAAAAAAAATAATACCTTAATTATATAGTTTAATCTTTGAGAAAGTTTATTTCATAAAACCACTTAAAAGGACAATAAAAATTAGCGTAAGAGGATGTTACTTTATTAATAAATTAAGAATAATAGAATAATGATTCAATACAGAATATATAAAAAAAAATAAACACTTGATTGATCAAACTTGATAAGTATAATCAGAGGAGAGTCAGTCTAACTAAACTTGAGTAAGCAAATATTACAAAACAATGAGTAATGTACAGAATCTTATCATAACGATAGTAAATATTATT
>JABUQX010122840.1:12500-15000 GCA_015478945.1 Trachelipus rathkii | reverse complement strand
TATTAGAACGTTATGGTTCTCTTTTTTTCGATCGTGAACAGAATAGATACGAAATATGGAAATATTAAAAATTAATTAATAAAGTAAGGAAAACGTTGATTTTGCATGAAAAAGAAAACGCATTTCAGTGCTAAATCGTGAAAGAATTATAATGTTTAAGGTAAAAAATAATATTTTGGGGGGGAAAATTCGGCTCCGTTATTGGATTTATCAATAAGATTTCTGGGTAAACATTACAAAAAGCAATCATTAACTTTTAACTTAGAGGGCAGGGGAAAACCGCAACGTTATAGGCCTGTATTGTCGATCGACGACGCAGTAAAAACAAACATAATCTATATAGAATCGACGATGCAAGTAATTTCGACCTAACCTACAGTAGACCCCACTTTGCCGTAACAATGTTCCCTTTTTTCGGTTAAAGATTTTTGGACTACATAAAATATCCCGAACTCGCTGTGTCCCGGGCTCTGCCAAAACGTACGATGCGTAAAAAAGTAGATATTATTAAATAATTATTTTTTGTATTTAAAATTTTTTGATCCTGTTTACTCACACTGAAATTGTGTTAGTATCATATAATAACAATAAATGAAAAAAAAAGACAAAAGAAAAAACATGTTTATCTGCACCATGAAACTTATAAGGACTCAATATATGAAAAAAATTAAATAAAACAAAATTAACTTATCCATATAACTCATAAGGTCATATATAATATAATATTATATATATATATATAATATATATATACCTACTATATATATTATATATATATATATATATATATAATATATATATAATAGTATATATATCATATATATTATATATATATAATATATATATATATATATATAAAATCTTAGGAAACTAAACAGGATATATAAATAGGTGTTCATCACTACCTGCTAAGTGTAAATAACCCAAACCGTACAAAAATACTTGGTTAAAGTGTAAAAATAATTTAAAAAAACAAAATGCTTTCTTTGTTTTTGTTCGTAGTTAATTGGAAAATAAATATTCGTAAACCATACTAATAATTTAGGGTCATATAACCCAAATGTGAAATTTTATTCTGAATAAGGTTACTTACTAAATTCTTAGAAAATTTCTTTCCATAAAAACTATATTTTTTCATTTCGAGCAATCCAGCAAAAATATTCTACCCGTTTCATTTGCATCTAAATTGTAAGCACAAATATGCTGAAGTATAAGCAAGCCGAATAAGCTACCAATAGGAATAACAGCAAGGACTACTACCATTATAGCAAAATTAGAACAATCACCTTATACATCATCAAAATTGCTCATTTATACAGGTTCCATTAAGCAAAGCGGGGAAAAATGTAAAGGGTAGTTAACACTAGTAATATCGGTCCAAATAATGTTAATAACTATTTTTATCATTTAATTTAATCTTATATTTATCATATAATAATAATAATAATCATAATAATAATAATGTTACTTGTAGGTCTAAGCTGTATGACGAAAAATCGATTTTTTTTCTACCCATGCATGATAACGAAAAAAGCGTTGCCATATTTAAAGTTTTCGGTTTAGCTCCGAAAACTCGTTGTTATGATAAGATTTGCTAAGTAGACACAGATTTACTGTGTATACTTAACCAATTTATCACAACCTGAACTTATTTGGTCTTAAACCGAATAGTAATATATATATATATATATATATATATATATATATATAATTATGTATATATAATATATATATCAATATTATATATTAATATATATTATATATATAATTATATTATAAGGTATATATATATATAATATATTATATATATATAAATATATACTATATATATATTTTAATTATATAGTATATATATATATAGTATATAATATTATATATTAATATATATTATATATATATATATATAATATATATATTACTCATATATTCTATATAATAATATAGTATACTAGTATATATATATATATATATAGTATATAATGGCGGCAAACGTTAAGAAACTTTTTGTGGCAGTCTATCGAAACATCGATTAGCTCCACTTAGCTCCACAATTACAATAATAATAATAATAATAATAATAATAATAATAATTTCTTGCTAAATATTATTAATCATAAAGGTTGCTCAACTAATGTGAAACAGATTTGAATCGTGGTTATGTGCTTGTGTCGTGTCGTGTGTAAGAAATCGTGTTATGTGTAGTGAATTCGTGTTGTGCTTGTGTCGTGAATAATTAAACCTTTCAATCATTAAAGTAATCTGGAAAGAACATGATGATCTTACCGTTGTCCCAGTTGTTCCTGGTGTCCCACTGGACTTCAACTTGTTCTTCAACTCCGAAACTTCTATGCTTTTGGCTTTAGCCAAATCGGCTAAATATTTTTCGTAATCTTGGTAATGTGGATTTTCAATTTGTCTATTATATATATATATAATATAATATATTATATATATATAAATATATTTTTTTTAATTTTTTATATATAAGTATTATAATATA
>JABUQX010122840.1:0-5000 GCA_015478945.1 Trachelipus rathkii | reverse complement strand
TCATTAACTTCTTGGGTTTGCTTCTAATTTCTATACAATAATAGTAATAATAATAAAAGTAATAATAATATAATAATAATAATAATATAATAATAATATAATAATAATAAATATAATAATAATACTAACATCAGCCAAATATGGGAAGACTGTGAAGCCTTATATAGTTCCAAATTTTAAGATCTGAGCGATTTATTGCCAACTGAACTTAAAATGTTTCACTTCAAATTTCATTTTTTTTAACCTCTCAGACTGTCACTTTTCTTCAAAAACTGAAATAAGAGCACTGGCCGAAATGCCAAAGGCAGATATTTCTCCTTTATTAAGAATATAACACGGAACAGCACTAATGCTAAGTTGTTTATATTAATGTGAAATTATTTTAATTATAATAAAGCTCTTATACAACTGACCAATGATATAATTAAGAATGCACAAGCATAACAAACATTTGTTTGGGAGTTGTAACTTATCGTATTTAACTTAACTTTACAATAGACACATAAAATTTATACGCCCAGAGAAAATTCATTTATTATTAGTAAGTTTCAACCCTCTTGACTAAAATTCAAGTGTATGCCCAATTTCTTCCTATTTTTATGGACTGTTTTATATTACAGATATTATTATTATTATTATTATTATTATTATTATTATTATTATTATTATTAATTATTATTATTATTATTATTAATTAAATTATTATTATTATTATATATAATAATATATATATAATGTACTATATAATATAGTTTATACTATATATATATAATTATAAATACTTATATATAGTATATATATAGTATATTAATGTATATATAATATAATATATAGTATATATATATATATATATATATAATATTATTATATATAATAGTATAGTATCCGCAAAGGGGATATTGATTACTTGTTGCGGTGTTATACTATTGGTGAATAACCTGTGACAAGCATAGTGACAACAACCAATTGTAGGGGACCCGAACTTTCGAGTTAACCGCCGGAAGAGGCTGTTCTGCGAGGTTTGGTGTATAATCTCGGGCTCTGGCAATGAAGTTAGTAGGTTGCCTTGTGGTACAGTGGGTGGGAACCGACGTGGAGTCTATGGTTTACCTGCCCCTGTTTGTGGAGAAGAACCTACCCTTCCTTAATAATATAAACGCTTTTCCGGCCCCATCCTGTTATTTACTTCTAATGTTTCATTTGTTTTATTGTTATATTTGTTCAACTATGGAGCCGAAGTCTGTGATTTAACTAAAGAAATGGTTTGTAAAGATAATACGTTGTTAAATCAATTCGTGCACAATTACTAACTGTCGGGCACCCACCTCGGTCCCTCCTACTCCTAGACCATTAGGTGTTTCCGCTTTTATTCCTTCTCCTACACCTGAAAGTTCACTGCGTAACCTCAACGATTCATCGCCTGGTGCCCATCGACCCCGTGCCCCAAAAGGGTTAGGGCAATCCCGAAGGTGCCTCACGTCCTAGTTAGTCCTTTCTCATTTATTTACTCCATATTGCTGCTCCCCCTCCGGGAAATGCCAGCTGAGTACATCATTGCCCTAATATATTACTCTATTTGCATGCCCAATTATCTTCAAAGCTCTTACTGAATCATTGTTCTTAGCGAT
Source organism: Trachelipus rathkii (assembly GCA_015478945.1). Classification (NCBI taxonomy): domain Eukaryota; kingdom Metazoa; phylum Arthropoda; class Malacostraca; order Isopoda; family Trachelipodidae; genus Trachelipus; species Trachelipus rathkii. Next base: position 3,372 of record JABUQX010122840.1, on the reverse strand, counting down.
GCACTTGAAAAACGCTTTAGGAGATGAAGACCTACCAGTCACGCTAATGAGAAATGGCTCCTTTCTCGTTCAAGCTACTACCCGGAATCAAAGTATATCCATCTTGTCATCCTTAACCTCTCTCTGAAACATGATCCCTCTTATTTCCACTCCAGATGAAATAGAAACACATCCCCCAAAAGGCACTTTTTATTCTTTAGAACAGAAAAACGAAGGTATTGCTGTCATTTTAAGAAATCTCCAGACAGAAAAGATTTCTCGTATAAAACGTTGTAATAGATTTCCCCTCTTCGTCGGACTCTGCGCTGATAACCCTCCATCCCTCGTTTATCGTTTTTACTGTTAACAGCTTTAGTACCCCCTTATCGCACCTTACAAAGTGAAATAGGATTTTACAAGCTACAATGTTCCGAACTTTATTCTCCGAACCCGGACGTTGCTTTAAATGCCAGCAACGGTTTGGGTCATCCCTCTAAAAACTGTAGGGGAACCGATGACTGTGTTTAGTTGCGGAGAAGAAATTTCACATTCGCCTATGAAAACACACTCACACTGGCTAAAACTGTGGAGGACCCCAATAATGCCTCTTCCTTAAAATGCCTGAGTCCTAGCCTGTTTAAGACAGGAGCTTTGTTCAGAATTGTATCAGAATGCGAAAAATTTAGCAGGAGAATGGTCATATACCAGCCTCAAAAGACAAATATCCACAACAACAAGACAATCTTAGGGCTATAATTGCAGCAGAGACCCCTGCCCTCCGCTGTTAATCCAACCGAATACACTCAATTCCAGTAGACTCCTGTCCCCTAAATTCTAGTAGAAACTCTAGCAGTTACTGCCCTGCCAGCCTGCATGGCCTAACTACGCGACTTCTCAATAAATTCAAAAGCAAGCCTCTTTGGATCCAACTCCGTCTTAAAATGTTTCAACAAGCATACTCCGAGTACTAGTTTTTCAACCAACTAACATGAGAACTAAGTTGGTTTCATCCAATACAAAGCTTAGAGAGCATTTTCCCTGCCAGAGACATCTCTGTCCTATACCCTCCCGATGAGTTCACCAAACTCGCGTAAGAGGCCTGCATCTATGTCCCATAATTTGTCTCCCTCCGTTATTCAATTTCCTGAAAAAGATTATTCGCTAAAATACAAAACAATCCGAATTTCAAACAAAACACCCGAATCCAGATGTAAAAGAAAAAATGTAACTCGGAAGAGACCTCGTCATAATTCTATTCCTGAAAAAAGAGCAGTGACTTCAATAGAATGTACCGCAAAAATCACAGCTATTGTAAGTAACTCCACCAAACTAGACCTCTTTGATAACTTGTTAGGATAATTCCAGCTCTTTTTTGAATCCTCCTATACTCTTCTTTTCTTCGAATTTCCTACCTCAGCACTCCCTAAAGAATTATATGCCTTAGCGAATGAAATGGATCATAGTTTCCAAATATAGCCTGATTTGACGGCTCTCTCTCTCTGTCTCTGTCCTTGTCCTCCTCTCTGTCTTCTCTCGCTCTCTCCTCTCTCTCTCATCTCTCTCTCTCTCTTCCATCTCTCTCTCTCATCTCTCTCTCTCTCTCTCATCTCCTCTCTCTCTCGTCTCTCTCTCTTCTCTCTCTCTCTCTCTCTCTTCTCTCTCTCTTCGTCTCTCTCTCCAGTCTCTCTCTGCTCTCTCTCTCTCTCTCTCTCTCTCTCTCTCCATATGCATTCATCTCATCTTCGAGAGAAATGAATGGGAAACACCGTTACAAACAAACGCAAACATTGCAAGCCGCTCCTAGCGTTCTAATATCTGTTGGTGGCAAAGAAGGGGAACCAAAGTGTTTCCCCATTCTTAACCCAAATGTCCCAGTTTCCAAAATCACCCCTGAATAGCTCAAGCTGAACAAAGTCTTTGCGTCAATACGCTTCGTAACCCAGATCCCATATTAGATCGCCAATATCGCAACTCAACTTCTTTACAAAAATGTGACACCTCGTTCCGTGTCACCTTCTTCAGCATACCTCCATGGAAACATGTCCCATAGCTTCTCGCGAACCCTATTTTCTGAATCTACTGCTTGGCATGATAGGGGCTGATATCGCCTTCATTTCCTAAGCAAGTTCAGCATTTTGGGTTGGTCTTCCAAAGACCAATCCAAGTCCAGCAATAAGTTGGACTTGGTTAAACTCAACTTACCTTAGCGAATTCATATGGGACGAAGCCTTTCCCAACTAATACGACGAAACCCGCCACCCAAAACCGGGTCGTAAAAACCCATCTCTGTTGTAGGGCGACTATTCTGCCTTCGAACCAGATTTGTTGCCGCGCACGTCGAAACCCACGTCTCAAGCCTAATTTCCGTCCCCATGCTGAATCCATTTCTCACATCCAACCGCCTAGCCCACATAGAGACATTGCCGTCAAAAAGACCATCCTCATAATATCTTATATAAGACAACATAAGGCAATGTCCAACGCGCTTTTTTCAATACGAATTATCCGGTGGGCTTACTACTCCTAGTTTTGAAGAGAAAACTTGTTCAACGTATTATAAATCCAAGTGGTTTTATTAATAGTGCAATATGTTGTTGAAGGACTTAAGACTACTGTCATCGGTCGCGACTTCTTCTTCCACCGTTGGAATTAAATCGCGCTAACCTCTATAGAAAGAGGCTGACAATGATAGGATATACTCAAATTCATAAATCTATTCCCTTATTTGGCCCACAGTCCCTCTTCAAACTAGACTTAATGCAGTGGCAGTACGAACTCATTTGTTTGTCCACCGACCTTGCTGTCGGGCTTGAATCTACTTTGGCTCGAGTAAGTGATTTACAAACTGAAAATGTCGAACTTGAGTGATCTTTTTAAGCCCAGCTCCCTACTCCGGTGTTGTTATAGGTAAAAAGACTTCAAAAACCCTTCGGCCACCCCTTATGGGGCGACTTTGTCACTTCATCTAAAATCTAAGATTTTTGTAGATCTTTCTACACTTGTTTACTGGGATGCTCTTAAAAAAACTGGACCTAGCTACATGTGATCGTTTTTTTTAGATACAGCGCTCTTTCTCCTGTATGTGATATTTCTTTTTGCTCCCATTTTTTCTTGGATCGGCTTTAACTTTGATCCCTATTGATTATTTATACGCAAGTGACCATTACCCATAGCCTTAATCAAACTTGCAAACCGAGCTCAATGTAAAACCCGCAAATTCCAAGCTGGCGTTTAATGACCGAGCGGAGTAGGTTCCTTTTAACAGGGCCACACTATCTCTTTCTCCGTTCATAACGCCGGTTTCGCCGACTATGATGATGGCCGTTTAACTCCTTCCAACAAGTTATATCCACAGAAGCAGAGCTTTTCATTCCGCGATCTTCTTCGCAGGTA
>JABUQX010122839.1:27500-37513 GCA_015478945.1 Trachelipus rathkii | reverse complement strand
GAGAAGGAGATATATAGGTAGGGTTATATAGTTCCGTTATATATATTTTATTATTATATTTTATTTATATATATAGTATATATTATATATTATTATATATTATTTATTATATATATATATATATATATATATATATATATACTATATATATATCTTTATGTTTATTTTATAGTATATATAATATTATATATATTTAATACATATATAGGGTATATTTACATATATTATCATTATACAATATATATCTTATATAGGCTATGAGAGGGGTGAGGCGAGAGTGGGGTAGGGTTAGGAGGGCGAGTGTAGTAGGTTTACATATATTACATAGTATATTGTACTCATGATATATATCATATATTGTTTATTCAGGTTTATTATTATCATTTATTATACATAGTATTTACATATAGTTCATACACATAATTTTGTTTAGGTTTATATATGATAGTAGGTATTTATTTATGATAGGTATTAAGTATTTAGTATTATTATATTATTATATTTATATTATAATATAGTATATAAATAATATGTATTTAGGTATATATAATATATATATATATTTATATATAGTGTTTTGAGTTGTATTAGTTATATATATATATTAATATATATTGTTGGGGCGGAAAATGTGCGATCCTGTAATACTTTGTAAATATATATTTGTAATGTTATCCAGTTTAATGGATTTGCCCTTTAGCTTCATTAATAATATGTTATGTTCCCGTTTGGGGTTGGTTATGTTTGATGGTGCTTTACCGAGTGTTTATATATTATTTATGTTGCTGTGTCGTTCAAAAATGCTATTTTTTTAACCTTTAAATATAGATATACTTGTAATAATATAAGGGTTAATCAAACAACGTGTCAAATTTTCTTAAAAAGTTATATTTATTATATAATTTCTATGGGAATAAAAATATACGTATTTCAATAATTCAAGTTATTTCTTTAAAACACAACAAAATTCTACAAACTTTAATCAATTCCACAATCTTTTGTGACTTACTCTGTTACAAAATGTTTATTTACTAGATAACCTCTTTTAACCTTTTCGTATATACTTCCAAAAATAGTTGCTGAAAATTCCTGATATTACGCAACAATATAACAACTTACGATGATTTCCTGAAGAGCACGTATTACTATTCAAACCTGTCCTGTTTTTAATAAACTATCTCCTACTTTAAACCATGATCCCTTAGTCGATCGAAAACTGATACGGCAGCAACCACGACGTTCGAATCTCCGTCAGGCCAGTAATCTACAACTGTTCTCCGCTGCTCCTAACCAATCCTCGGTCTACTGGGTCACTATGTATCGTGCTCAACTTGTACTCTGCTTGTAAGTAACTGAGCATGTTGTTTTTTTTCCGTTGACTTCAACTTGTACTTTTCTCGCTTGTAACTAGCTTTGAGCTTTACAGTTACTCCGTAATCATGCTTTCAGTAATTAACAGCTAGGTTAATTCAGCCTCGTTAATCTAGCACAGTAATAACTTATTGCAGCTCCGTAATCAGTTATCATACTACTGTTCAGTTTATTCCTGTCACGGGTTTTTATTTCTTCTTGTGTACTCGGTCGTCTCTTTCTTCATTTCGTTGATTTTTAAGATCGATTTGCGTCTGTTTCTCTTGTTTTTCTTCCTTGCTCATTGGCGTTTGGCTTCTCGAGCGAGGTATGTATCTTATACTTCGTTCTTGTGTTCTGGTAGGAATATGTAGATGTTTTATATACTATCCTTGTATTGAGCATTATTTTTTTTAGTTTGGTATACTTTTTTCCTTTTGCACTTTTTATGATTATGGTTTATATTTGTATCTTTTAAGAGACATTTTTAGATGATTTTATAGTTTTTTGAACCCTCTATTAGTTTTTGTCTCTTTTGTTATATCATTCGGATCTTCAGAGGTTAATGATACGCTCCAGGTTGCATTTAGCAGTGGGAGTGTTAGTATATGAAGGTAAACAATCCTAAATTTTCAATTATATAATGCATTTAGTGGGAGGCAGTTTCTTAAATAATAAAGTTTAATAATTTTCAATAATAAATTAATTACTTCGTGGGATCTCTATTTTGTTTGATTTTACAGGTTGTCATCCTCTCTAGTATTTGGTGCGAATAGATTATTATGATCCTAGTGATTTTTTAAAATGTATATATTCTTTTAGTTTATTACTGCTTATTTCATGTAAGATAAGGCTCTATTTGGTAATAGAATTCTATGGTAGTGCGCTAGTGTTGTTCCGACCAAGTGAAGATTAGTAGCACATATCAATTGTGCAATAATTAAGGCAGGACTACGTACTAAATTTCAGGCAGTTACATACAGAGGAGGCAACTATAATTCTAGTCTATTAAATTCGCAATAGATAAATACTCTTACTATCGGCGAACCAAAGAGGCAGTATATCATAGGTTGGATCATAGCTTGGGGTTTTGTTGGTTATATTAAGTGTAATGTGTTATAGATCTTATTTTTTTTCATTCAATTGATTATGTAAATATGAGGAGATCTCACTATTAATTCCTCATTAAAATTATTCTAATATTCGGAAAATAACACACACAGTATGCAATAAATTTTCTGTTAAAAAAAAAGGTATCACTTCAGTTAACTTACTAGTATTAATAATTGTTTATGACTACCTTTATTTATATTTACATATTCTCGCTATCACTTTTTTATAGATCTAGTGGTTTAAAAAAACTCAAAAAAAGGAGCTTAAATAGCGGTGTAGCAGCTCTTATTTTTAGGAGAGAGTTATGGGCGGAGCTGTAGGGTGGTTTTTTTTATTGCTTGGTGTTGGATCGGTTTGTTGGCTAGTTATTATTAGTCGGTTATTGTAGTTGTCAAAGTGAGAAATAACTCACGTTTTTTTCCTTTTTAGGTTTCACGTCGTTTTTGTCGGGTTTGGTTTTGTTTGTTTGATTGTGTTCAGTCAGTTCATTTGTTGAGAGTAGGAGCGTTGTCGGGTTGTATTTTGTTGTTGGTTTTGAGGGGTTGTGATTGGTAGTTGTTCCATTTTTTTAATATCCTTTGATCGGGCATTGGGCTGGTCCTATTTGATAAGAGTTTGCCATCTCGTGATTTTTTTCTTGAGTATATCAAGAGTAATCCCGTCATTTCCGCTAAATATCCGTGTTTGTACTCAAGATCTTGTCACGTGTGATAAGGCGGAGCGATTGATTTTGCTCGCTATTAGCTTGTCTGGGCTAAACTGTCTAGATATCTGGTGCGGACGGAGGTTCTCGGAACAATCATTTGATTATAGTGTTTGCTTGAAGGGTTCCAAAAGTTGTTAGTTGCGCCTAGAGGAGTATTACGAGGTGATACAGTATCAAGAGGTTAGTTTTCCGCGTGTGTGTGGAGGTAATTTTGTCGTCTAATTAACGGAAATATAACTTTTTAAACTTAAACTGTTGAGGCCTCTGCTTATTGTCGCGGGATTTTCTTTGATGTTTGTCTCTTTCGATGTTCTTCTCTGGTCAAATTTCTTAACTTCTGTCCTTACGCGTTCTATATTGTTCGATTTCTTTTTAACTCTGCTCCTGAACTTTTCCTTTACGTGTTATGTGTTTCCCATCTAGTCTCTTAGTGTTTGTAGGGAGGTTCTCTCGAGATGTTGAGCGAGCTAAGTCGACTGATGTTCTTATTATTCTAAAAACTTTTTTATAACCACATACTTCTTAATCTTTTGTTAGTTGTTCTCCCTTTTGTGCTACAAATATATTTATATTATATTTATTGCATTTATTATTTTTATATATTTTAATATATATGTTAATATTTATTATATTTTTATTTTACGTTTTCTTTCAACCTCAAACTTATTAATATATATATTTATTATTATATTGTATATTATTATATTTTAATATATATATTATAGTATTATTTTTATTTATAATTTATAATATATATTATTTTATTGTATATATATATTATTTATTATTTTATATATATATATTAATAATATATTTATTTTCTTATTATAAATAGTATATATTAGTTAACAATTATTTATTTATTATGAAAATATATTTTTTCTTTTTTTTCTCTTTTTTTTTTTTATATATCTTTTATTTTTATATATATTATATTATTATATTATTTTTTATTTATTATAGTTTTATTATATTATATATAATATTATTTTCTTTTTATATTTTTTTTTATTTATTTATTATTATATTATATTATTTTTATTTTTATTTTTATTTATATATTATTTTATATTTTATATTTTTATTTATATTATATATATTTTTATTTTTTTATTTTTTCTTTTTTTTTTCTTTATTTTTTCTTTTTATTATTTTTGAGATTTTTTTTATTTATTAAATATAAAACTTATTTTTATATATAATTTTCTATATTTTTTTTTTTAATTAATTTTTTTATTTTTTATTATTTTATTTTCTTTTTTTTTTTTTTTTTCTTGTTTATTTTATCTTCGTTATATATTTTGATTTGATATTTCTATCTATTTTTTATATAGATTATTTTATTTATTTATTATCAATTATTATATTATTTTTATTATAAAATTTATTTAAAATTTATTGGCATTCCGACATTATTTTTATATCTCATTTCTATCTGTGGGTCTGGAGATTGGTAAGGTTGTATGTAGACTTGAGATATAGTATTAGGGGTGGGCGGGGGTGGGGCTATTATTGATAGTATTAGTTATATTGAGTATATTAGGGTCAGTATAAGCGTTAATTTATTCATTTTACTCCTCTGCGTGAAACTTATATTTTAGTTTTCTACAGGTTTTGATAATGTATGTATATATGTTTTTTATATATATTTTTTGGGTTTTTTTTGTTTTGGATTTGTATGATGTGATTTTTGGATTTTATAGTGAGGGTGTTTTAGTTTTTTTGGGAGTATATTATTATCTGTTTTGAGGTTGGGTTATTTATTTGTGTGGTTATTTTTGTATATGTACGCTTTTTTATTTAGTATTAATATTGTTGAGTTATTTGTTTTATTTTTATTGTTGTGTATTTTTTATTATTTTAGTTTGGAGGTTTCGGGTGGATTAGTATAATTATATTGGTGTATTATAATGATATACTGTGATTTTTGTTTAGTTTTATAGTTTATGTAGTATATATATATGGTTTGTTATTAAGTGTGTATTACTATTAGAGTGCTATATAGTAGGTGGTAGTGAGTTATATATGTGCGGTGGTTTTTTGTTATTCTGAGTGAGTTGATATTTATTATATATTAATTATATATATTTTTTTATATTTGGTTTTTACTTTTCTTGTGTTGTATTATTATTTTTAGTTTGGTATATTAAGTAGGTGAATATTATAATTATTAGGGGTTTTTATGCTTTATTTAATTTTTTGTATTAGTTATTTTTTTTTTTGGTTTTAGTTTAGTTTTCTATTCGTGAGTATTTACGTATAGTGTGTATAGTTAGGCTATCGTGTTTAATTTGTTAGTTGTATATATGGTATATTTATATTTATTTAGTTTATTTATCGGTAATTGTGTTTTTTGTGTTTGTGTATCTATTATCTCGGTACTTAGTGTGTAGTATATGGTTTTGTTTAGTCTGGTATTATTATTTTTTTATTGTATTTTTTATTTTTTATTTATATATATATTATATGTTTAGTTTGTTATTAGTGGAGGTATATATTAGGGTAAGTATTGGTTGGACTGAGTTTATGTAATATATATAGTGATATATTGTTTTTTTATAGTATATTTATTTGGATTATTTAGCGTTTATGAGGTTAATTTTTTTGAGGTGGGTGGTCTATATGTGATATTTAGTATATATGTGTATATGTAGCTAGTCATCTTTGTTACTTTAATTTTTTATTTTTTGTGTATCTTTATTTTGGGATTTGTAGTATTATTTGGTTTATTTATATATATATGTAGTTGGTGTGTAGTATATATGTATTATAGAGGTTATACTAAGTCGTATGAGTGATTACGTGTGGGAGTGTAGTATTAGTGTTGAGTTTAGTGTGGTGAGTTGAGTTGTAGGTATTAGTTTGGAAGCTAGTGAGGTGAATATATACTATAGGTTTGAGGGGGTTTGTGAGTATTGTCAGTGATAGTGAGTATACTTTTTGTAGTTATTGATTGTTGTTTACTGTTTATAGTGCTGTAATGGTTATTGTTATTATTGATATTATTTAGATAAGTTATTATAGTTAAGTTATAGGTGATTTTGTAGGTTATCCTGTGTTAGTGGATTATGTGAGTACATTGTGAGTTTATATGTATGGTGGTTTATTGTTATATACTTTAGGTTTAGTGTGGTTTTTGTTAAGGGTTTATATGATTTTTGTTTTGTTATTATTTTTTATTTTTTTCTATTTTTTGTTTTATTTTTTATTATATTTATTATTTTTTAGTAGTTGCTATTCGGGGGTAAATACTTATATTTATAATATTATTTAAGGCGTTATTTGTTTTTTATTATAGTATGTAAGGAGTTATTTATATTAGGTGCTTATTGTATTAATATTTATTGTATTATTTAGTTGTGTTCAATTTATATATATAAGTATTAGTATTATTATATATTTATAGCATATAATATATATTTTTTTATCTATATTTATTATTTATTATATTATTTTATATTATATTATTTTATTTATATATTTTATATTATATATATTATATTTTATTATTTATATATATAAATATATTTATTTTATATTATTATTTATATATTCATATTATATTATTATAAAATTTAAATTCCCATTCTTATTTATTATATTATAAATTTATAAAAACATTTCTTATTTTTTATATATATTATTATATATTTATTATTTTATATTAATATATTTATATTATTTTATTATATATATTTATATTTAATATTTATAATTATTATATTATTTATATTCATTATTTATTTTATATATATATATATATATTTATATATTATTATTTATTATATAATTATTATATTTTTTTTATATTTATTTTATTATATAGTATTTTGGTATGTACTTTATTTCGTGAGCAAATTGACTTGGATTGTTTGATCTTGGGTTATGTTTCTTGGATCATGTTGTTCTTGGGTCATATTGATTTTCGATCATGCTATGGGTCATTTGGTCATGTTGATTGTGGTAATGCCTATATTTTATGTATGGTTTGAGTATAATATTATTTGAGAAAAAGTTGGGAATCGTTGAGCTCACTTTTACCTTTCTCAAGGAATACACACACACATTTTTTTTTTTTTGCTTTATTTCTACACTCATTTTCTACTATTCATCTATCTCTAACTACATCTACTTACGGATCTGACACATCTTATTTGTGCTCCGAGTTACTGCACTGCATACCTAGCACGTGAGAGTTATAGGGTTTGTTTTATTGCTTATCTATTAATGGGCGCTATTGTTTTTATTTGGTGGTTTATATATATTAGTATGTTAATGCTAGCTTTTATGTGTGTGAAGTTATATTATTGTTGATTTATTTTATATAGTTTAATATGCTTTATTTATGGTTGGTGTTATTTTTATTTATTTTTTTTTTTCTGTGGTATTTTATTATTTATATTTTTTTTATTTTATTTTATCTTTTTTTATGTTTTATTATTTTATTTATTGAGTATTGATAGTTATTGTATGCGTTATAAAGGTTATATTTTTTAGTGTTTATGTGATATATATTATCTTATATTGAGGTATTGGGGTATAGGGATGTTTATACGTGTATACTTAGGAGGTAGTATTATGAATAATTAGAGTTTACTACTTGTGTAAATGCTTTATGAGTTGTTTTGATTTGTTGAATGGCGTTTTCGATTGTTGTTATCTTATTTGCTAGAGCTGAGATGATTTTAGAGTATAAAATTAGCTTAAATTAAATAGTTGTTTCGTTTTTTATAGTCATTTTAGCACAAATTTAGTAAATCATGGCTTACAAATACGTTTAGTATTATTCTATTCCTAAGTTCTGTTCTGCTCTTTATCTCGTTGCTTATACCTATTGGAATTTTAGGTAAAATCTGCTTACTTGATTATAAATATGTAACAATAAGATTGCGGCGTAGTAGTTTTTTGTTTATGATTATTTTGAATCTAATATGTTTTCATTCATTCGAATTATTATCTTTAAATCTAATTTTTCTTTTTTCTTATTCGCAAATCGTTATAAACTCCATCACAATATAGTTGATTTCATTATTTTGTATAATAATAATACCATTTGTTATTTTTTTTTTTTTATTTTTTTTTTTAATTTTTTACTAAAACCTTTTACGTGCTCCAATTAGGAACAGCTGATTCAATTTTTTTTTTTTTTAGTAAATCTTAATCGTGATCGGAATATTATGCCCTAGAAATTCGTTGCTTAATATAACTAGGATATTAGGCAATTTCTATTCCAGCTGTTTTGCTATCATTATTAGCATTATTAAACGATTTAATACGATAGCTTTATATATGTTTACTTATTTTTGAACCTTGTGTTGTTATTATTATAAACTAGTCATCTTAATTGATATGTCAGTCTGGGGATAGTATAAATTATTTTTATAAACTAATATATTTATGATATATTTTAATAACAAAACCATGTATATTATTTACACTGCTCGCGAGTATGTAAATTCAGCTCTTGTGTGTTTTAGTCATGTTTTTTAACTGTTGACTCATTGTATATTAGACTTGGTTTTTGATTGTTAGGTGGACTGTTGGTGTAGGATGGGTTTAATGAGTTTAATGTTGTCGTGATATCTATCGTTATGTGTCTTGTGAGTGTGAGATTAATTTTGAGATTGCGGGATACCAGGGTGGAGGGGTGTCGGTATCGTTTTGTTTCGGGAGAAATTTCGAGTATCGGGCTAGTTAATTACTAACTAGATAAAAGACTGGTGTGCATCTATGCATATTGTGTCTCTCTCTTCTCTATCTCTCTGCTCTTTCTCTTCTCTTATCTCTTATCTCTCTCTTTATCTTCTTCTATCTTACTTTCTTTCTCTCTCTTCTCCTTTTATCTTCTCCATCTTATTTCTATTATCTCTTTTATCTTTCTTTTTTTATCTTTTTTCTTTTTCTATTCTCTATTCTATTAATCTCTCTCTTCTCTCTCTAGCAATGTAATTTGAACTGCATAATTTCAAACTCTAAAGGGTCATAATATTTTTATAAATACATATGTGTCTCTTTCTTTTTACGTTATATCGGCTTGCAACATTCTATGGTCTGGGTTTAAAAACAATGCGTGATGAGGCTCATGAGGGAGCTCTCCTAGAAATTACTATATATATATTTATATTTATTTTATTTATAGGTATTTTTTTTATTATTATTATATATATATATTATATTTATTTTATATTATATTATATATATTTTTTATATTTTATATATATTATTTTTTATATTATATATTATATTTTATTGTGTGTGTGTGTGTGTTTACTGTTGTCTATGTGTGTGTGTATTGGTCGTTTCAGCCGTTTTTGTGTGCGTGTACATTCAGCGTATTTGTGGGTGTATACTTCGTATTGTTTTACTTTTGTGTTATATACTTTACTTTATAATAATAAACCACACTATACTTGTCACATACCTTTTAATATGTAATATAGTTTTCATGATCATTCGGTCGTAGATGTACATCGTACTAAATTATTTATCTTACAGTTATCTGTCTGTTATATTTTTATCATTATATATTCGGACCACCCGTTGCTGAGTAGCTAGTAATTAAGGGTGATAGTGATTCTAGCTTTTGTTTGAATGCCTTGTTTACAAAGCAAATACTTTTCTAATATGACAAGAGACTCGTGGATGCTTCAACGTATTACGACTGTAAGACGATGTAGGTTTTTGCAAGACTCAATGAGGAGGAGGTAATTTTGTGTGATCGTTTTTTCATAAGCTCTGGGTAGATATTTATTACCACGGACAACTATCTCCGAGTAATGAAGGATTGTCAGGAATTTATTTTTATGCGGCCCGTAGAAATCCATTTACAAATAGCAGAGCCATC
>JABUQX010122839.1:0-12500 GCA_015478945.1 Trachelipus rathkii | reverse complement strand
TGAGTCGGAATATGATATAATTAGGTTAGGTTTATGATAAAATTTTTTGTTAAATTTTTACTATGTTAATGTAAATTACAACGAATATGTTTAGAGATGTGTATTGAGAACGTTATGAATAGGTTAGGTTTGTAATGCTATGTTAGTTACAATACTGAAAATGTATGTGTAGGAATCATTTGTTAAATGTTATCAGTTTATTCAATACATGTAAGGTATGTTAGGTTTGTAGTTTGTAACATTTAAATTACTAGAATTCAGAGGATGATGATATGTTTGTCTTTATTGATGTGGAACTTAAGTTACAATTTATCATGCTCCTCAAGGAATCTCAAACATTATTAAGCTTAGACTTTTTTTTAACAATTAAAATAACAATTACACGCAAAATATTTTTATTAAAGAACATAATGTGTTATAAAGCATATAAAACACAAATTATAAAAGTTTATGAAATGTTTATTGTAATAATATACAGATATGAAACCTGAGAATCCAGATCACCGCTCGGTAGAATCATTTAAGGAATCGATAGGTAATCATATGTGGGGAGGGTTATGACGGCTAGGAGGATTGAGTGAGGCTCTGGGTTAATAGTGTATGGACATGACTTTTATCCGCTAATCCGACATTTCCACATTTACGGATACATATATAACGTCAAATCTAAAAAGACATTCCGCATTACCTCACTTAACGTGGCAGCTATCCGCATCCACATGTCTCATCACTTCTTATGAAAAAGGAAAATAGGATAGAAAAAAAACAAAAAACTGAAACAGATTACCTCGAGTGGAATGTAGAGGAAGTTCAACATGTTGTATATTATTATTAAAATGCATATAATAATAAATATTAATTTGTCATCTTTTATCATGCGGAGTGGTTATGGGAAAATAATGTGTAATTTTGAATTTCTAATTTCTAGATATATCATATAGCTTTACTAATTAATATATTATGTCAGGTATAGGGTAATAGGTTATATAATATATATATATATATATATATACTGATACATATATAAAAAAAGAAATAATAAATAATAAATATATATAGTAATATATATACAGCTATAATTATAATTATAATATGATATTATATATATATAATATATATATATATATATATTATATTATATATATTATAATATATATATAATATATATATATACAATAATATAAATTAACAGTGATATATATATATATATATATATATATTATCTATATCATCGTTTTTAACGTATATGATATATAAGTTATTTATGAGTAAACACCCTATATATATAGCCTCCCTAACTATGATATAGCGCTTAATTATAATTTTATAAATAATATTATTAAATTATAAATTATATATATAAATATATATAAAATATAATAATTAAAATATATATAATAATATAAATTAAATTAATTATATTAAATAATATTAATTAAATTATTTTTATATTTTAAATAATTATATATAATAAATAATAATAATAATAAAAATAATAATTAATATATATAATAGTATGTAGAGATCCTGTTCCAATAATTATATATAAATATTGATTAAGAGTAGGGAAAGATTATGTACCTAATCCTAAATACCCCATATATTTAATTAATATTATAATTATATATTTATAAATAATAAATAATTAATTAATTAATATTATTATAATATAATATATAATATAATTAATAAAATTAATAATATAATAAATTAAATAAATTATATAATTATAATTTATAATATATATATTAATATAATTTATAATAAGGATAAATAAATAGTAAATTAAGAATAGAAATAATAGGTTAGAAGAATAAAATTAAGGAATTAAGGTATATATATTTTTAGAAAATTAATAATTATAATAAAATATAATTAATAAATATATAATAATTATATAATTAATATAAATTATATATATAATTATAATAATTATATAAATATATATAAGTATAATAATAATATGATAATATTTAGTAAATAATAATATTATTATAATAATAATAAAATTATATATATATATATGTATATTATATATATATATATAAATAAATATATTATAATATATATATATAAATAAATGATAATTAATATATATATAATATACATTAAAAATATATAATAATAATTATATATATATAATATAAATATTAAATATATATATTATATAATATATATATAATTGTTGAGAGAAGCGTTGGAGATGAGAATATGCAGTGAGTTAGAAAGTTGAAGAGGAAATCTCTGAAGGAAGTATTGTAAGGAAATAAACATAGAAATGTAATGTAAGAAACAGTTAATTTAGATTAAGGAAATAGACGTTCGAGGTGAGAACAGAGTGGTATAATAAACAAGGAAAAAGCGTAGTTGTCACTCATTGGTTTGTATCGTCTACTGTGGAAATGTAGTGATATAAAGGAAGAAGATGGGAGCATTAATTGAAATAGAAATCGGAGATAGATAAGGAACGGTTATATATTGAGCTTAATAGCGTGGATGAGAACTTGGCATGCTAGAGAAAGCGAAAAGGGTTACAGGTTGAAGAGAATGGTTATGTGATAAAGTTTTCACAACAGGGGCTGTATGATGAAGTCGGCTTGACTAATAAACACAAAAAAGACGGAGATCAATATGTGGTAACAAGTAAGTGAGTAAAATGGAGAGATAAGAGTTGAGAATAGAAATGGTTGTAGAGGACTGAGATAAAGATTGGTGGAGAATAATATATAGTATTGGGTTGTAGTATTAGAGAAGAAAGAGGGAGGAATTTACAAAAGAGAAATCACAGATAGTATAGCTCAAGATAATTGGAGGTGAAAAAATAAGTCAGTAGGTATGCAGTGATATTCCCATAATCTTGAAAGATAAGAAACAAAATAAAATGAGTTTGTGAGATGGTTTGAAATAAAAGGGTGATATTTGAAGAGTGTGCTAACATCTGAATATATCAATCTATATGGAGCATAAGACATTGGAAGTAACGACCACAAGAAGAAGGATAGATATACATAATACAGAATACGCGCAGAGAGGCAAGTGTACAAGTTGAGAGCGAAAGAGAAAGGAAGAGAAACGAAGAATTAAAGAGGAAAGGTTGGTTAGTGAAGGCTATAAATATGAATTAATTAAATAGAAATGTCCGCAAAGATTTGAGTTTGTGGGACATCTGGAGAGAATGCAAGAGGAAAGAGTGGCCAAGAAGAGATGGGAGTGGAAACCGGAGGAAACGAGACCAATAGAGGTAAGACCTATGAAGAGAGAGAAAGAACCTCGGTGGAGACCGTTCGAGAAGACAATTATGATATTCAACGATATCGATTGCCACCGAGCTGAGCGAGAAGATGGCCACGCTCTTTGAAAGATAGAGAAGATTCCAGAAGAAGTGCTGGCCCCGAAAATAGACAGGTCTTGACCTTCCTGTGGACGGTTGTAAAGGTTGTAAAAAGTTTGTAAATATATATTATAGTATATATATATAGTCTATATATTTATTATATTTTGACTACATAAATCACTAATCAATATAATAATATTTTATTTAGTTATATATATATATATATATATATACTAGTAAATTAATAATAATTATTAATTAAATTAATAATAAATTAATAATTAATAATAATATAATAATAATAATAATAATAATCATAATAATAATAATATTAATAATAATAAATAATAATAATAATAATAATAATTAGCACTATACAAATTCTAATATTTGTAATGATAATCTGACAGGTTATTATTAATATATTAATTAATTATAATGAAATTGTTGATAAAAGTGATTATGGTAAGTATTTTAGTGTATATTATTTATTTAATAGTGAATAGTAATAATAATACTGATTATATTATATATATTATATATATATATATATATAATATATATATATATTATATATATATATATATAGTAAAAAATATTTTGAAAATAACGATATATATATATATATATATATATATAACATATATATATATATATAATAGTTATATATATATAGTATATTATATATATATATATAGGGTACAATTGGTTATATGTGTAAGGATATCTAATAAATATATATTGTATATATTATATTCTGGTAATTTAGATATAGTTATTATATTTTTTAATTTTTATTCATTAGTTTCAGGATGTAAATCATTCTTGACATCCGCATTCGCATCCTCATCCCGCATCCTCATCCTCTTTAAGTCCGCATCCGCAATACGCATCCGCAAACGAGTTCATAATTTTGATCATCCGGTCCATTACTTATCTGGAGGGCTCTGGAGGCTCTGAAGTCATAAGTTGAACTTTATAATAAAATCCCAGTTAATTTTTATTATTAGTTAATAAAACTTTAAAAAAATAAAAAAATTCTTTAAATTTTTATTATTTTTTTAAATTAATTTTTTTATAAAAATTTTTAAAATAATTTTAAGAAATTTTTAAAGTTTTAAAAATTTTGCTAAATTTTGTTTTAATTTTTTTTTTATTTAAAAATTTTATTTTCCTATTTTCAAATTTTTTTTTCTTTATCTGTAGGGCAAATTCAACATATAACAAAGATGAATATACCAAGATTTTCGTAATCCGTTCAATGTCCAATAATTTCAGGTTTTGGGCCGGAGAACCCCCTTTGGCGTGTAGATAATGTACGGCTATTATTAACCCATTATGATATTGATGATACCTTATATGATGGTATATATACCGAGTTTTACATCGTCTATAGTCAATTTCTAATGATTGAAGGGCTGGTAAATCCCCAACTAGTGGGGTTCCAGCACCCGTATAGATCTATAATAATAACCCATTCCTATCGAGGATTACTATCGGATTCGAATACCCATTAATATAAAGCACTAATCAACATTAATTGTTATACGAAATATTTATTAACTTGGCACCGCACCGAGCCTCCAGCCACCGGAGCCGATCCAACTCTCCAGATTCCAATTACCTAAACTCTTTCTAGAATTCGAGTCTTAATTCCTTCTCACCAAATTTTAGCCTTCTACGTCCATTTCCAAGGTTTTAGGGGGTGGGTCCCCTTCGGGGGACCCCCGGGGACGTAACCTCGTCTAGGACGAGGTTACGTCGTCACCATCTAACCCCCTTCCAAATTTTAACCCTATATGATAATGCGTACACCTCATAGTAGATAGTGTATAGTATACGGCAGCCCATAGCTTTGAGCCGGAGGCTGGAGGCCTTAAAGTCATAATTCCCCACAATAAGTTCCTTCACGTATAGTATAATAATAGGGTTGAAGTATATAGGCTCTGACTAGACAGTAGATACCATTCATTAATGTTATCTTAGTCACTATAAGTTATATTTAGAACTTGGGTTGCTTATATATAGTAACTAAATTAAATCATAATTATAGAAGTGATTTATAACTATGTGATGTGAGGTATATATTATATATATATACTCTCACAATATAATGAGTACAATTTAATAGTTATAGCTCATTCTATTATATATATATATATATTTGTTTTATAGTTTCGTAATTAGTAGAATAGAAATAAAATTACTTTAGATTTTTTAATAATTTTCTATTTGAGAAAGGTTTAAATAAAGTATTTTAGTAATGCCACTATCATTTATACTACTATCAGAGGTAGTAGTTCGAATTAGTATAGAGTAAAGATTCTTACTACCCAAATATACCATCATACTATTTGCAGCTTTTCAGTATATATATAATTTATGATATAGTGCGAGCATATATATATAGTATGATATTATATATAAAGAACCTAGGTACTATAATTAGTGCTACCCCTTATAATTATGATTATATATATTATGTAGGTATTATAGGTTATGGGATATAGGAGCCTATATATAACTATACTTATAAGGTATAGTATATATATATATATAATATATATATATATATATATATATATTATTATATATACTATATATAGTATATATATATATAATAATATATATATATATGGATATATATATATATTATCAGTTTAGTTTGTATAGGCCTAATCCTTCTGTAAACATGTTGGATTCGAATCCGAATTCCGAATCCGTCTGTGTGTGGAATGTTCGAATCCGATCCGAATCCGAAATCCAGCAGCTCCGGATTGAATCCGAATCCACCCGAAATCCGTGTTGTGGGAAAATTCTCGGAATCCGAATCCGAATCCGAATTCCGACTCAAAGGTGTACATAAGCCCAATAACAATTCCCGAATCTTCGAAGTCGAATCCGGGAGTTCGAATCCTGTCCAATGATTTTTTACAACATTAAATACAACCAACCAAAATTTGACATATTTCTTTTCAAATATTTTATGGATATAATAAATAAAATTGTTTTTTCATTTTAATTTTTTTCTTACTGCCCTGATATGCATATTTATATTACATGTTAAATTAATTTCTGTTAATATTATAATTAAATATATGTACCTGAGCCAAAAATATACTTTATGGACCCTCGGTCTATGAGGGTAGATATAGATATATATAATTGATATTATAGATAATGTATATAGTTATTTATATCCTATATATATAGTAAGAAATATATTATTTATATATAAAAATTAATGTAACTCCAATGAGAATAATTTTAATATTAGCTATCCTATAAGTAGGGTATGATCAAAATTATGGTAAGGAAGAGAGAGAAGTTATCTTTAAGAGGGTAACTGATAAGAAAGTGCAAAAATAAAAAGGTCAAAAAGTTTCTATAAGTGACGTAATGTGGCTTTAGTTTTCCTTCTGGCTTCTGCTATGTTGTTTTTTTACTAAATATTTTTTATCTACGAAACCAAGTAGTTTACAAACCCTATATTTGGGAGGAGTTCGGCAGCTGCGGGTAGCGCTAACGACTTCCAAAAGAAAGAAATATCAAATTTACTATAAATTTAAAAAATGGCGGCCGTTAAAGAGGTTATTGTAGGAAAACCAGTCCAGTGAAAGCGGATGTCTTTAGGCTTCAACACACTGTTAAGAAAACTCACTAGATATAACACCTATAGTGTTGATAACGCAGGAATCAAATGATATAAACTTTAATAAATTATGACTATTAATAAGGGAGAATGTAAATTTTAGTAATTGGAAACATCTCATTTAAATAGTAACAACTCTTCCACAAACAGCTACTCCTTCCATTAAACATTACAGAATATTGTTGGTCAAAACAACCAATTACTGTATACAATTAAATGCAAGTTGTCTGTTGTGTTTACACATTACAATGTTGTAACTCAGGGTTGGACTGTTGGTGTTGTCACTGTACGTGGTTTTTCTATTTCGTTATTGAAAATGGAACGTGATAACAAATTAACCAACTCGCTATTCTATCACTAGACATGACACTAGATGAACTAGCATTTCTCCAAAATTGAATATTGGATGCTAGCCCTCCTGCTCCTTAGGTGGGTAGATTACACGCTAGCAAATATCCCAAACCAGAAATAATATATAGAATCCGAGCGCAAGGATGGTTTATGCAGCTTACATCATCAACGCGCTGTTCTTTGGAACAGATATTTGCAGCATCCAAAAGAGACATTCCAACGTAATGAAGGCAAAGCCCGATCTACTAGGACTGTTGATTAGGAAGAATTTTTAACATTAACAACTAAATGAAATGTTATCACTGAAGGCATTTCAGTAATAGACTCAGAAATCTCTGAAAACCTAATTGTCACTACATTTTAAATTCAGAAAGCCCCAACAGTGAAATTGGACGGTTACTGGAGCTCACGAGCTTACCACAAGATATACAACCTAATTCTAGAAAAGTACCCACGAGTGGCCTCAGAAGTGCCGCACAAACCCTCTTATTGCCATCGTGACTATGCATACCTACGTGTTTTGATTTGTCAATGGAGTTTTATTGAAACAAAATGTTATTAACCAAACTTATAAACAAGAAGGTTTTTATTTTACGACGAGGACTTCACTTTACAAGAACGCTATCGTTAACGTTTTCTAAACGAACACATTTGGGCAGACGAGAATCCTCATGCCATCAAACAGAATCGTTCTCAATCATCAGCTTTCATTAGAGACATTTGGTTCAGAATTACCCCATTTGTATTCCCAGGTTGTACTGCAATAGAATGTTGAGGCTTGGCATAACCAGGCTTATGGCATAATCTACTATAAACTATCCTGGGAAACAGAGCTCCGTCCTTGTTTGATGATGTACCTCCTCAGTTGCGCCAAAACATGTGGTTTATGCATAATGGGACTCCTGCACACTTTAGTGCTGCCAGTTCATGAAACACCTGATAATGAGACCTTTCCAAGCCAGAATCAATGAAGAATTACCGCTACGAAGTGTGGCCCCCAGTTACGTGGCCAGAGAGGTCACCAGCCGCTTAATCCTTCCTGGACAAATTGATTCACCATCGGTGTGACATTTAAGACCTAATAGTATAAACTCTTGCTCTACACTCGGACATCTTCGACACGCACTGACAGATTAAGAGATAATTATGAAACCTTCGGAATTGAAACGATCAAACAGACTCCTGGAATATTTGAACGGGTTCGACAATCGATGAGAAGGACACCTGGACGCGGGCTCTGGCATTTGGCACACACGGAGTCATTATTTCTTAAGCATCCATCTTATAGTCTATATGGTATCATTTGTAGGTGCTTTAGAAACAGAAATATGTTTATCTTCCTTTCAAAAAATTTTTTAAACCTAAATTCATACAATTAAATGAAAATAAATGGTCGATTGCCTAAACACGCTATTCGAATTAGATGTATTCGTTCCTTCTTAATATACTTTTAACGTCAGCCTATCTTCTTAGAATTTACGGGGACATTTTGTAAACGTAACTTTGATTTCGTTAGAGTGAGCAAGATAATTTAGTAAAAAACACAATACAGACAGCCAGACGGAAAACTAAGCACAATACGTCATACCTTTATAGGAACATAAACATTTACCTTTATTTTTGCATCTCTTATCAGTTACCAAAAATTTTTACCAGAATTTTGAAATCACCCTATATATATGTATATATATAGTATATATATATATATATATATAGGCGTATAGACTATCACTCACTATAAGTATTAGGGGATAGACCTAACTATTAGCTGGTATATATATATATATTATAATAAGTTGGTTTAAGATTGCCGAAAATACGATATTAATTTATTTGCAAAAATAACATATATATTACTTATATTACTTATATCATTTGAAATACTTATAAATATATAATGGTGTAATGTTACCTTTTATTTATTATTTAAAAGTATAGAATATAATATAAAAATATAAGATAAAGGTGTATAGTAATTTATATAGGTTATTTTAGGTTATTATTGAATAATTTATAATAAAAAAAAATAAATATTATATACTCCGTAGTTACTAATTAACAACTGAGTGTTGCTACACGCCGAAAAATGTGCGGCTTCACAGTGAAAATATGTGTTCCTTGTATTATAATATTTTAGCATGAGGTATATAAGAAGAATCTGTGCATTATTTTTGGAGTAATAGCCCTAACCACGTAATTCACACCACATGGCTGTGAATTGGACGTATCTTTCTCGCGCAACTACACCATTTCCCATTTTCTTAGTTTAGCAGGTTTCCTCACACTTACTAGTGGTATGTTGAATTAATATCGTTTTGAAGATATTAGTAGTTTTTCAAAATTAGCGTAAGCAAATATATTTAGTAGTAAATAATAATATTTCACATGATATTTATTTTGGAATAATTACATACTACCATAATTACCTAACTGCATACCTAAATAATATCTCTTAGAAAGTATATATTATAAATAAATAATCTATACTTAACTCACCAATAGTTGAGATATTATAATATTTATAAAAAGTTATTTATTTATATAGTTTTTAAAATATTATGCTCACATATAATATTATATATATATATATATATATAGTTACCAATATTTACTAAATATGTGGAAGCTATACACATGTTCCCTATATTAATACACTTCCTGTTCGTAGATAACCTACGATCGTTATATTTAGTAGTAGTGAACATTTTTATTTTCAGTCAGCTCTAAAATTCGAACACTATATTTAAATCTTGCGTTTCTATCATAATACTATTTAGATATACTATCAATTATCAATATAAAATAGTTAAATGTCAGTAAATCAGTGAATAGCGCTGTGGTCTAGATTTAATACTGCCAGGCGTCAGTGGTCAAAAAAATAGCGCGTTAACCTATATTTTTGAGTGTGTAGTGCGAGTAGGTAGACTGTACATTACAAACGCAAACATATTCGTTAGCGTTTGTCTACCATGCTTATGATAATCAGATCTGCTATAAGATAAATTACTGATAAAACTAATGGATGTAATATTTTAGGGATCCACGCATATAGTCCTAAGAGTATCATCTATGTCGGTATACTCGCGAATTCATCGTATCTTCTCAGGATATGCGTGAAGAACTCGTAGGCTCTACAAAAGTTAAAACTCATAGCCGTATAAGAAATATTTGATAGATACTCTGTCCCGCTACTCACCTCGCTCTTGGACAGATAGCACATCTCGACTAAATTCACGTTAAGGAATTTTCCGTTATATCCAGCTGCACTCTCATTGATTACTCTGTATTGACAGAAATGTTTCGGACCAGAGGCTCTATACATATCAAACTAACTGCCCGAACGAACCGACACATGTGATCCAGTAATCTCAAACCTCCACTATCGGCTGACAATTTGTGTTCTCAGTTCACATTCAATATATACATGAATGATATCTCCTTGATCTACATACCTCCCGTATAATGTAAAATTTACTGTTGAACTCAAGGGATAAAAGACTTCCCTCCGATACATGATACCCAAGGTATCAAGATCCGACATTTTTAGTATACATCAACATCTAAATTAATGAACATTGAATATACACATCATTTGAAATTAAATCTACACAGGGAGGAGTTATACAGATATTTATTACGAGACTAAAAAGCTTTTCACAAATCAGACTTAATAGAATTGCTGGCTTCTAGATAAAATCAGGGCTGTGGAATCTTTAATTTAAGAGAAAGGTGTTAAACTTTTAAGTTCAATTATAGAGGCAAGACATTGAGTACAGTTTTTTTTGAGCTAAAATATAAACTATTATTTGCGCAGAAAAGATGGAATGGTATATTGCTGAATGTGATACTGTTAATTGAGACTATTTGGGACAGGACATTGGACAGGAGCATATAATAAATCAGCAGAGATTGTCCCGTATTACCTGATATTAATATATCAATACTTAACGTACATCTCAAAATGGACTAAGGTAGCTGCTCCATGTAATATAAGTAATTGTTTTTTAGTCTGTTCCATGTAGCATATAATATTTACCAAATATACAAAGGTGAAATGGATACGAAGTATAATGATAGTTCTAAAACTTAACCTAGTGAGTACACAACCCATTTAAATATAATGTAATATAGCACATTTGTGGTTCCCTGGAAGGTCATTTGGGGATACTATAAACAAGCATGGATACAGGGATAACTACAAAAATTCTGCTGCATTTACCTTCTGGCAAATTGGTACATAAGTAACCGCGACAAAAAATAATAAATCTACTACATTGTAGAAAAAAGTGCCTTCAAATAATAGACATGATAATTTCAACTTTATTAAGAGCAACGAAAAACATAATCACATAACCACCCATCTATGTAAATCCGCAAATAGTTTGTAACTTTCTTCTTAAATCCTTTGACCATTAAAACCTTGAGTTTGATTTAAAAATATATTTATTATAAAAAAGCTTACTATCAAGGTTAAGATAAGGGTTAGTTTAGTTATTAGGTTAGGTAAGGGCTAGGTTAACCTTACGTAAAACTAACACTAACCTTATAATAACATAATATTATAAATCACAAAACTTACTTAAAACTTAAACCTAACTCTAACTTAAAACAAATATATAATAAGAAAAATACCTGAAACTTAGAAATTAAGTGAGTGATATAAATATATATATAATTATAATATAAAATATATAATTATATATAATAATATATATATATATATTAAATATATTATATATATATATAGTTAATATATATAATAATAATATAAATATATAATATTATAATAAATAATAATAATAAATAATAGAATAATAAAAAATATAATTATAATTAATATTTAGAAT
This sequence comes from Trachelipus rathkii, assembly GCA_015478945.1. Classification (NCBI taxonomy): domain Eukaryota; kingdom Metazoa; phylum Arthropoda; class Malacostraca; order Isopoda; family Trachelipodidae; genus Trachelipus; species Trachelipus rathkii. The sequence goes on along the minus strand of JABUQX010122839.1, from coordinate 316 downwards.
TAACCTAGAGATGAGAAGAGAGAATATAGAGTAGAAGATGAAGATAGAGAAGAAAAGAGAGTATATGAACTTCCAATAGCTGAACTCTTAAACGTCATAAAGAAACCTTGGCTCTAAAAACGTACTCGCCATAGATAAAAAACTCGCCAAGTGTACAGATCACATCTACAAATATGCCTATATATATAAATATATAATATATTATATATTTATATAATATTATATAATTATATAATATATATATTATATAATATATATAATATATATATTAATATATAAATTAATTATAATAATATATTAATATAATATATTATAT
>JABUQX010122838.1:0-17418 GCA_015478945.1 Trachelipus rathkii | reverse complement strand
TCAAGAGAGTTGAAAGTAGGGGACAGTATATTAGTCTCTATCTTTAGACTCAACCCTATCCAATAAGAAGGGATGGAGCCAGCGGAACCCCCCAAAAAATGTGGTTTTCTCTAATGGATAAATTAGTAAATTCTATATGTACTGAAAAAGCCTCTTAAAAAATATCTTCGATCTATGATGCTATAAGCCTATTAACGACTTATTATTATAATATGTACTAAATAGAAAGTAATACAGGAGAAAATCCTTTAAATGACTTTTTCCTATAATAAGAAGAATGCAATAATAAGTATACATATATATATATATATATATATATATATATAATATATTATTATATTATATATATTATACTATATATATATATAATATATACCTATTATATATATATATATATATGATATATATATTATAATATTATATATATTAATATATATATATAATATAATTATATATATATATATCATATATATATATATAGTATATTATATATATTATTATAATAATATATATTATATATATATATATATTATATATATATATATATATATATATATTATATATTATATATATATATATATATATATATATTATATAGTAATTGTGGGGCCAAGCACCGGATTTTTGCGCACCGCACCGCTCCGCACCGGCGAGGTATGTGCACCAAGCCCGCACCGCACCACCCATATCCTACCGCACCCGCACCACACAGCACCGCCATCTTTGCAGTGCCGCACCGCACCGCACCGCACCGCACCGATGAGATGCGAACAACAGCAGCGCCACCGCAGCCGCACCAAAATCTTGCGCAACCTCGGCACCGCACACGCCCGCACGACATAATATAATATATAACTAATATATATATATATATAGTATATATATATATATATATATATATATATAATATATTATATTAATTATAATATATATATAATATTGGTAACTTATATTATATATATTTATATATTATATATATATATATATATATATATTATAATATTAATAATATATATTTATAATATATAATATATAATATAGTATTATATAATTATAATTATATATATATATTATCAATATATATAAATATATATATAATAGGTTAGTATATATATTATAATAATATGAGACATATACTAATATATAACTAGGTCAGTAGTTCTTAACTACAAATAAAATTGGCAACTATTGGCCTGAGATTTTTCGCTTCCTGCAGCGCTCCGACTGAAAGCTTCTCTGGGAGAAACATTGGATTATCACAAGGGACATGGAGGAGGAAAAGGTCGCTGTAGATATTAGTTTACGGTATTTTTTTAATTTACAAAAATTAAAAGTTGTGTTTTTTTTCCTTATAAAGCATGCTTTTATTATCGCACTAAAGTTTAACTTTGCAAATAATTTAGCGAAAATCCCCAGCCGGCGAAAAAGTCCGTAGGCGCAAAGCGCGCATAGGCGTGCCTAGGCGCTAGGCGAATTGATTGTGAACCAAAAAGCTCTCGGCGCATAGGCGGCTAAACGCACTGAGGTGCGGCATAGGCGCATGGACTGAAGCGCACCTCAAAAAAATTAATAGGGCGCCCAGACTCTGCCTTTAATATCACGGAGCTATTCATCGTTTGAATGTCCTCATCCAGAATATGTCACTGTGGAATCCTTTTTACTTCGATTCCAGATCGTTTCCAACCAATATATATGCATTACGTTCTCCAATTTGTACTCAGTATATTAATTGCCAGGAATTTCAAACAAGGGGTGGAAATATACTGTTAGAATCTTGTCTTCAAATATGTTCTCCAGAGAACATATGCGATCAATAACATCAAAACATACAAGATATCCAATCGTTATCCCAGTTTGTGGTAAGATCAGTTGGGGAGGAATGATCGGAACAGGTTAAGGGATGTCTCTAATTTAAAACTATAGGTAAAGCAACCTTAACGCTTACTTTCATAGTCATAATCAAGTATTTCAAATATCACCAATGTTATCAATTCAAGACCTTTAACCTATAGGTTGAGTCAGATAATGATAAAAGAACGAGTATTCTTTTTAATTTCTTTTTTAAAGCTCTTCGAATGGCAAATGCACTCGTCATATTCAGTGAAGAGTTTCCACCCCAATATGGAAAAAAACTTCCTCCCTCACAACAAGACTTAGGCCATACCCTCTCTACTGGCTTCAGGAAAGAAGTTTTGGAGACTTCAGGGAATTGGTTATGAGTCTTATCTATAAATTTTGCGCCAGACAAGTTAGAGTTCTCTACTTCAGTCAGACTGGTCCAATACAGAATAAAGGTTGGAGATATAGTTCTGTTACACACACCTAATAAGCCTAGAACCCTTCTGGCTTTTGGGCAGAGTTCTGGAGTCATTGTCTGTGTGCGATGACAATAAGATAGGAGTGTGTTATTTAAAAAGGGAGAATGGACACCTGTATTATCTTTCTGTAATCTTCTACCCTGGGTTATCTATTCCCACTCTGTCTCAGTGGAGAAGCTGCTGCTGACAGCAAGCAGTGTGATATCTCTAATTCAGATGGTCAAAACAATGAAATGATAATACATATCAAGTTGATCCCTCAAATTCTTTTCAAGTATGCGAAAGTAATTGTGATACTGCTATTGTAGATGCTCAACAGTCAATCGTCTTCATAAAATTCAACCTCAAACTTGTTTCTTAAAGGAAACAAAATTTCTCAGCTCAATTCAGTCAAAGAAAAACCTCTTAGACACGGGCTGCTGTCAAGTGTCAAGAATTCTTTCGCAGGAATTTATCTGATTTTTGTAAAATTTATTCTTTTATTCCTCATGTTTTCATGGCAACTCTTCAGTGGGAGGAAGTATAAAACTATTATATACTTCTCTCCATATATAATCTTCTATTGTTGCTCATTTACTATTTTATTTAGACCTATATTTAAACTATTAGCTATATTATTAAAAATATATAAGTTTTAGTGGAATTTATATTTTTCGTTCCCTGTGGTATAATTCACCCAGAACTATTTCCTCAAACAAATACCACCAATGTAGCTTCATCAAAATTCACAAAAAGCCCAAGATACAAAACAGACAACACTATCGATCTACGAAAGAAATAAAAAATACATTAGCTAATTTGTCGTGCTTGTGAAAATCAAATTTAATTAATCAAAATTTAAACAAAGGGTATTAGAGGTAAATTTCTTCATTTCATTTCAAATATTTTTACTATCAACCTATCTCTATTCTCTTTACCTTCTCACCAATCAAATTTACCATAACTAAGATTTAAGTGCTAGGTTACATAAGCCACGAGGCTGAGTTATCTATGGACTATCAAGATCTTATTCAAAGAGCAAAAAATTCTTTGAAAAACCAATCAAATTCAGGTTTAAGGCCTTAATGTAGATACACAAATATGAACTTTAGTATATCATTTTAATTATTCATATATAACACCCAGAAATTCACTAAAAATTCAGAATGAGGTTCAGTTACTGATTCAATAACGGTCGTGATCGTAGCTCGTGCTTGTTCAAATTAAAAATCGAAAATGTTAAGGGTATGGAGGTAAACTGTTAATTTTCCTTTTCAACTATCATCAACCTATCTCTATTCTCTTTACCTTCTACTATTCAATTACCTACTTAATTTTGTAAGTGCTATTTTACCAAAGCATTAGGCTGAGTTACTTAGGACTACAAGAATTACCCAAAGCAAAAAAAATCTTTGAAAACCCAACAAACAAAGTAAGACTTATGTAGATACACAATTGTCCATATATATTATTTTTTAGTTTTAAAAGTGCTGTTTAAGTAAAAATTAATTTTAAATTAAGGTTTATTTAAACATTTAAAAGTATAGAGACGGTAGAAGCCACATGGGCCTATCGAGATTAGCCTATTATCAATTTTGTCCTAAGTTTAGTTAGTTTAGGTGTATTTAATTCAAAAATTGGTTTGAGAGTTAGGAAAGCAATGTATAAAAACTATTATATACTTCCACATATATATCTTCTATTTCTTTGTGTTGATATTTTAGGTCCAAGAGCTTCTTTTCTTCATTTCCTTCTTTACTACTACTACGGTATTTCTATTTATTTCAGTTTTAGCGGAAATTTATATTTTGTCTCCATTGGAATATAATTGCACAGAATTTCACTAAAAAATCACTATAGTTCATTACTGATTCAATAGCGGTCCTAATTTGTCGCGCTTGTGAAAGTCAAATAATAGTAAAAAATGTTAAGGGTTAATGGGTAAATTGTTTTAATTTCTTTTCAAATATTTCAACTATCATTCTATCTCTATTCTCTTTGCCTAATAGGCTACCTATCTATCAATTTACCATTTTACCTACATAGTTTAATATGGAAATGTGCTAATTTGAATAAGCCAAAAGGCAGGTTATCTTAGGGCTTCAAGAACTACCTCAAAGGAAAAAAAATCTTTGAAAACCATCAAATTCAAGGTAAGATTTATATAGATACACAATTGCTCTATTTATATATTATTTTATTTTTTAATTTTTATAAATGCATTATAGGAAACCATTCCCTTTCAATGTTTTCCTCAACAAATTCAATTTCAAAGATTGGCCTTGTAGGCCTAGATCATTTCAACTTCAAAATTTTTTTATTTTTTCGTTTTCTAGACCTTTTCAAAATTTACACCAAATAAGCTGGTCTGGTGGTAGACCATCTTTCATTTCCCCCCCCCCCTCTTTTTTCAAGGTTTCATTTGTCCTTGGGTCATTCAAGCCTTAATTTCAGAAAAATTTCTGACCCAGAAATACAAGTTCTAGATAAATTTAATAAAAAATCTAAGCCTATATTTCAAGCCCTAGCATCCCTCAAAGCCAGGGATGGCACGGAAAAAATCAATTGATTTTTTCAACTGATTTTTTCACTTGATTTTTTGCTCCAAAAAATCACGATTTTTTGCTTTTTTATTTATATATTTTTTAAGTTATTTGGATATTTAAGTGATTTAACTTCAATAGAAATAAAAAATTAGAATAATAATATCATAGCAAGGCTACTCTGTTTCAAATTTCTACACTATAAGAATGTCAACAAAAGATCATGTTTCAAACATGTTTCTTTTATTTCTGTGATGAATATAGTTATCATTATACAAATATACACCTCTTTAGTCTTCTTTTCATTGTCGTCATAGACATAAGCCCTATTTTAAGATTTTGAACTCAGATATAGGGAGTGTAGTGGTTAAAAATAATACCTAATCGAACTCAAAAAAAAAAGTTTGTTTACAAATATATATTTCGCGTTTGACTCACTAATCTCAAAAATCACAAAACAATCAAAAATTTATTTTTTTCCCAAAAAAATCCAAAAAATCCCCAACCCTGCTCAAAGCACAAATGGATATTTATATTATTCAGATAGAGAGTAGGCCTACAGACAATAGTGAAGACAATGATGCAGCTTATATAAAAGATCTTATGGAGGAAGTTGAGTCCTTGCTAAAAGAAATTAAACAAAAAGGATCAAATATAAACCAATATGATGATAGCGAAGTGGACTCCCTCGTTCCTGAGTTTCATAAAGAGGAGTTGTGTTGGGAAATTCAGTATCAGTGTTCAATTAAATTAAAATTAAACCATTTAATTAATTTAATTTAATGGGGGTTCAAAATGTAATTCCTCAAAAAAAATACTTGCACTCATTTAGGTTAATAAATTCTTAGAATTATAGATTTTGATTTTGAAGGTCAAAATTTCAACACCCAGCCATTTAGATCGCCCACACAGTCAATCTGAAGCTGCCTACTCACCCAATCCTAAACATCATTCAGATTATCCCAGAAAATCGCATTCTCCTCAACATCAAACTCTGATGGACAATATGTTACAACCACACATACCATGACCTTTTCAAACAAATTTTTTAGCCATTAGAATAGTAGTACTCACACAAGCAAAATCCACCATAACTCTGTGCCACAGGTCACTCATCAGAATAGCAACTCTCTCAGATGGACAATATGTTACAACCACACATACCACGACCTTTTCAAACTTAAATTTAACCATTAGAATTCTAGAATTCTCATAAACAAAATCCACCATAACTCTATGCCACAGGTCACTCATCAGAATCGCAACTCCTTCTCTCCAACTCTCATTCCTATCCACTCCATCACACACACATTTCACACCACACCATTTGACTTCACCGTTTCCTTCCATTGTTCCAGCAAGCAAATCAAATTTACCTTTTCTAAATTTATCCTTCTTGTAACAGCCACAAGCGAAATGCGAAATTGTATGAATTTTCTGAATAGATGGAATGTTAAAGGAATAAATAGCGATTAGAAGAGGATGGAGGTGATGGATGTATTTAGAAAGTTTAAATTTGATTATCTTTCTGATATTGAAACAAGAATGAAATGTAGTGGTGAAGATGAGTGGTGTGGGATGAAATAATGTATGTGTATGCTGGAGTAGACAGGAATGAGGTGAGAGAAATTGTGATTTTTTATATGGAAGTTGTTTAAACGTATGTAAAGGATATCGTTCTAAAGGATTGGAAGAGAGCAGTATTAGTACCCTTATATAAAGGTAAGGGAGATAAGGTCGACTGTAGGAACTATAGGGGAATTAGTTTTTTGAGTGTTGTAGGGAAGATCTATACTGGTATTTTGGTTGAGACTGCATCGAGCGACTGAGGTATTGGTTGGCGAAGAACAAGGTGCATTTAGAAGTGGTAGAGGACGATCAAAATTTTACATATAAACAAATGATTGAGAGAATGAAAGAATAATAAATTGCATTTAGGTTTTATGGACTTTCAATAGGCGAATGATAGGATTAACAAGGAAGCTCTGTGATAGGTGTTAGTGATATACGGCGGTGGTGGTGGACTTTTGAAAACAATCAAAAGTATGAATGTCGATAGTAAAGCTTGTATAAGAATTAAGGGAGTGGAAAGTGAATAGTTTAATATTAATTGTCGAGTGTGGTAGGGATGTGTAATGCCTCCATGGGGTTTTTTAATTTGTAAATGGATGGGGTGATGAAGGAATAAGAAAGAGGTTGGGGTAGTAGGGAAATGTGTTAGAATGACGGAAAATGGAAGAGAGTGTAGGATGCCCTGTTTATTGTACGCTGATGATTGTTTTATTAGTAGAGCCGAAAAAGTAACTTTTCTGTAATACAAAAACAATTACCGTATTTTATTTTAACATAAAGGATACCATGGAGGTAAAATAATTTACTTTAAATATATTGTCAATTTAAAGACCCACACGAAATACACAAAGATATTAAGCAACTTTATTCTAACCTTCGGAAGACTTTAGGATTATGAAGCATTTCTTTCATCGGTATTTTTTATGTTTATATTTCATTTAAAAGGAAAATGTTTCCGATGGATTTTGGCATATCAGAAATTAATTTAAATTATATGATAGAAAACTGATACTTGGATACTATAACACAAAAGTATATTTTCTAATGTCAAATTAAAGTTTTACACAGTCAATGTTTATTACTACAATGAAAAATTGGTAATTTTTTAGTAATACTGACTTGAGTTCACGTACTATAACAGTGATTTTGAGATGTCATTTTTGTGTGACAGCATCGCGAAGATTGCGGATGTTTGAATTTTAAACATACCGCGAGAGATGATATTGAAAATAATAAAATAATAAATACATATATATGTAATATACTTATATATATAATAAATAGTATAAAAGTTATATATAGATATGATATATAGTATATATTATTATATATATAATATATATTATATATTATAAAAGATCAATATAGATATAATATAATTACATATATTATATATAATTTTATAGTATATACTTATATTTGAGGTTTTAGCTACCACTCTTATTAATATAATTACCAGGTGCTGGGAACGGTGGAACCCAACTCAAATGCAACCACAACCTCCTTATCCCCAACTCTCGACCTAATTGAAAAGAAGCAATTTTTCACCATAGATTGAATTACTATACTTTTTGAAACTCAGTATTGAAATCAAAATCATAGGTAAGGTGAAGCTGGGAGTAAGAACATTAAGTTTCTGTCCTTTTCTTTGAACTGAGGAGTCTTTCTTTTTCATCATCATATAGCCCAGATTCTACCGACATACTCTCCTCAATTGGGAATACGAGCTACGTTGAGAGGAATCAGGCCAATCATATTTACCTTTGCAAGTCCTTAGCTTAAGCGTGGAGTAAAACGATTTTGCACTATTACACTTCCTAATCTCCGCCAACTGAAGGATCGTCATGTTGATTTGTATTAGATTTTCGTGTTTTCTTGGTAGATAGTTTTCCAATCATTTGCTCGTGCATCTTTTTGTTCTCATAATGCGTTGTTTCTTTATCATCTACTTCTCGTGCATTGTCAGACCAATTTCTTCAGTGATATCTGTTATTGATTTACTTCTAGTAGGTGTTGATTTGGTTCCTGTTATCTATTTTTCCTTTTTTCTTCTCTTCTCATTCTGGTAGCTCACACTAATAGGGACTGTTCGTTGATTGCAAGATTTTTCACCTGCCATACACCTCAGTTGCTTACTGACTTTAATTGTTCTCTTCAGATACTTGTATCTCCTTACTTCCTTATAAAACCTTCTGCTTTCTTATCATTACCTGCGTCGAACTCCTTTCTCATCAGTAAGTTTGCTGGCAATAGTCTACTCGAAGTGTCCATCTCCAATTCACAGAACTCAAAACGCGTCTCTTATCAAGCTTAGTTTTATTACACCTTTCATTGTTTCTTAATACCTCATCATCTCTCTCATTTGAAGTAGTGGTTTCAAAATGCGTTCATTAGCGCTTGAGATTATATAGGTTATTTATACAATCTGCAGACAGAAGCTGCAGACTCAGCTGATTTTTTGGCATCCCTTCTCATGCTGACTCTGTTGACTCAATGTTATTAATTATGAATATTATTATTATTCTATAAATTTTTCTAAGAGTTAATAATTTATAAGTTGCATCCTGATTTGAATGTTAAAGTTTGGTTTCTTTATTCAGATTCGATTCTTCAAGTATTTTATATTAAAATTCTTTATTCAATCTCACGATCAAACAGTATCCGCCGCACACAATCTCGCAGGGCTCAAAAGCGCATGGATGGTCGGATCTTTAATAAATGTGCTTTGTATCGCGGTTGCGCGCGTTTATGCGTTGATGTACTGCTTCCTTAGTACTACTTATATCAAATTATAAATTCCATTTACACAAAAATGGGTTTTTAAAAAATTATTTGGTTATCTTAACGGAATTTTCGTGTACTTTACTATCATTATATTTTGAGAGAAAAAATATAAAAAACGCTTCCAAAACCATCTCAACACATCGCCTTAATTTTCTCTGTTTTTTTAGGGATATCGCTCATCGATTGCTTTGTTCGATTTTTGGATTATCGATTGCATTAATTATCTCTCTCCGATAAATCGATAAATTATTGAGCACGATTATCAGCAATATCGATTGTGCTCGTGCCAAATTAATCTTTACGGCCTCATTATACATATATATATATTTTCGCAGATAAAACATGTTTGTAATAAGAATAATTAATAAAATAATAAAAATAATAAGGTAAATAAAATTTTCTCTTTCTAATTCAAGTCTTTTATCTATATATATCATATTATCATTACATATTATATATACTATAATATATATCTATACTCTTACTCTTATATATACATAGTATATCTATATATAACTTATTTCTCATCTATACTATATTATCACCGTCGCTCCATGTAGCGGCCTACGAGCCGACGGGGAACCAGTACTGGGGATGCCGTTTTTCCCATTTACCCGTAGGAGAGGTGGCAGAGGAATAGCCCCCGCGCCACCCTCAAACTACCTCAGCAGCTGCGGGTTTCCGGTACACCCTCCCGGAGGGGGGAATAGTCTACCTATCGGTTCCCGGACGCCTCGAGAACCCCCCGGAACCTCCCGCCATCGGGCCGTCTACCCCATTATTTTAATGTTTTTTTTTTTAAACTAATGTGTACCTCAAGGGTAGACCACAAAGATGGCAGAAGTCGGGGTCTCTCTGCCTTCCAGTGAACGACAGTGGTAGTTACCATTTCCCCCCTCCGGGGAGGGTCTTCGGAGACCCCTCGCCCTCTTTTGGTGATACTCTTGGTAGTTGTTTGTCGCGGCGGTTCGTCAGCCCCTCCCTCCTACTGTGAATGGAAAAAAAATATTAAAAAACAAAAAAATCGTCCCCCATTTGTTCCCCGTTTCGGCTCCGAGCCCGCCTAATGGGCCGGGGGATATATATATATAGATATTATATTATATATATATAGATATATAATTAGTATATATATATATTATAACTCATAATATATTCTATCTTATAATTTAGCTATATAATATATATATATTAGCGCCTCACTGGGCGCTGATATTTATACTATATAATAAAGGTCCTTTATCCTTCCTATATATATATATAAGATATATATATATATTATTATATATATATTTATATAATTATATATATATAATCTGATATATTTAGTATATATATATATATATAGTAATACTAAATGTATATATGTATATTATGTCCCTGTATATATTATATATGTATATATGGTCTATATTGTTTTTTTACCCTATAATGTATATCTATTTTATATTATCTTGATAATATGTGATTTATATATGATGCCACATTACTTAGTATATGTTATAATATTGATTATATATTATCATCCGAAAATATGGCATATATACGATACTATTATTTATACTTATATATATATATATAATATATATATATAGTATAATATACAAATATTACTATATGTATATATATATATATATATTACTACTATATAGACATATACCTATAGTATGATTTCATTCTTGACTATGGATATATATATACTACTATTATATGTATATATGTATATAGATTATGAAATATATATATATATATATATATATATAATATATATACTATATATATATATATAATAGATATATATATATATATTAGTATATATATATATATATATTATATATAATATATAAATTTCGTATTTGTGTATTATATCTTGTATCTTTTATTGTATGTTACGTACAAATATTATTATTTTACAAATTTTTTATTTTCTTTGAAATTATTTACGTACACTTTGTCTATAATATCGATTCCTCGAAATTTGTGAAAAAAATCGTTATAAAAAAAATATCAATATCGATGTTATCGTAGTTTGAAACCCATTTCAACAGTGATTCCTCATCCCTACACCAAAGGAAAAAAGCCGAATTTGTTAAGATTTTCAGAGCGTTACTATTAATATTTTTAGTAAAAAATATGAACTCAAATTAAACTCAAATGCGTAAGAAAAACCTTTCAGAATAATTTTTTTTAAAACCATTTTTGGCAAGGTGAAATGTTTATAGTTTTAATATAGTATGTACGTGAACTCAAGTCCAGTAATACTCTACAATTACCAAAAAAAATAACAGTAAAGGAATATAACAAATTTTCCAGTTTTATATTTTGTTATGTCTAAACAAGCTAATTTTATAGTATATATACTTATATATCTATAAATATACTTATAATATATTATAATTATAAAATTAGATTATTTAGCGTTACACATCTATAGATATTATATATAATACAGAATATATATATATATATATATTATAATATATATATATATTAATTATATATTAATAACTCATTGGTTTTAATTTTCAATGAAGCTATTCGATTATATCGGCGTGAATCTTGTGTTTAACACATAAGTGTGCTTAATCGGGGCTTTCATGTTATACGAACGTATATATTATGATATATATTATGAATAATAATATACTTATATATATATATATATATATATATATTATATATATTATATATATATATATTATATATATATATATATAGATATATTCTATTATATATACTATAATATATATAATAATATATATATTATACTATTATATATATTTATTATTATTTTGGCAGGAAATTTTATCTAAATATTGGATGTCAAAAAGATAAAGGCTGGTTAATTTATAAACTGAAAAATGGCTTCTCAAAAAAGACCTAGATATTCTGATAAATTCTGAAGAAATAGTTTCTCTTCAAGCAGGACCATCAAATTCTGACCCGAACTACTCACTTAAGGACAGAGGACACTTCGAATCTTGACCCAACCCCAATGATAGTAGAACTCGAATCTGACCCAACCCCAATGACAGAAGAACTCGAATCTATTGGTGGAGTTAACTGATGATGAATTTAACAATTTTATCAGAAGTCGAGCAAGTCCTCGAAGGCATCTGTTTTTAATTCCTGAACGACAAAATTCCTCAACCATAATAATAAAGAACGAAATGATCATTTATTTTAGAAGGATATACTACCATTACTCTGCTAAAATCTTAGATTTTATAAAATGTTTTAAAGAGGAAGAAGTCGAAAAGAAAGCTATGAGAAAATCTCTAATCGATCAAAATGTTTGTTCGCGTAAGAAATTTCAACATATTTATTTTAAAAAGTAGGTAGAAGTTTATTCTTGGAGAAGCAAATATGAAACGAGTTAAATTAGCATTTGAACGTCTGGAGTCTCTTTTCTTGAAGATATATGAAAAAGCCAATCAATCAGTTGTAAATTCTGAAACCTTTGTTTTTAACGATCTTAAATCCTATTTTATTAAAATATAAACCGAGTATTTTTATTTTTTGAATAAAGTTTTTTTAAAATAATATATTATAATATAGTTTACTGATTTTATTTTTCCTCTTATTTTTCCTTTTCTTCTCTAATAATTTATCATTATTCATACTAATATCTTCTCTTTTATACTGTACTCTCTATTACTATTCTCTCCTATTCATATCTCTCTTCTCTCTCTTCATCAACTCATCTATTATATCTCATCTTACTCATACTTATCTTTATATCATTACTATATCATATCATTTACTCTATTTCTTATCTTAATTATCTCGATCTTATACTCTATTCTACTACCGTATCATCTATTACTCTCATTCTACTCTTTATCTATTTATATAGATGGTATAACATATATATTTTATACTTATTATTATATGTATAGTATATATATGTTATATATATGGCCGTTATTTAAAGCATGGGCCCGGGCCCAGGGCGGAAAATTCTGGAGGGCGGCAAATTTTTTTAAAAAAACTGTGAATATATTTTATATGTAAGTTAGTGATTATATACTATATATATTAAATATAATATTATAATAATATATACTATATATATTATTATATAGTATAAGATTTTGACAGAGGTATAATGAAGACTGCAGCTAAAATGAATTTTTAATTAATCAATGTTTAAAAATGTTATCTTTTCTTTCACCAGTGTTTCCAAGAGTACCAATTTTTTCGGATAGTCTGATACTAAAAAAGAGTGAAAAAATTGTTAAAGATATTCCCTCATTTGATCTATTAAATTTTCCGCCTATTGGTCCATTATTCAATTACAATCTAAGGCAACCTGTTAATATCTTTCACTCTTTCATTTTTCCAGAGAATTTAATGTGTTTTGATTTTGTGACTGTCTAGTGGACTACCATATAGTTTTTTATGCTAGGCATTCTGAAACGCTTACGTAGCCTCAGTGTGGAGCTTAATCGATAAGTCTGCATCGTGGTCTTGATGATTGTATTCAAGAATTAAAAAAGGGTTAACAGAATGAGTTATTTCAGAAGGAGAATCGAACCACTTATTATATTGTTTTAAGAAGATAGGTGAGATCACTTAGCAGATTTGATATCTAATGAACAAATATTGTGTCGGAAAACATCTTTGAGTGGCGCAAAATTACTCGTTCAATTTTGGCATGAGATGAATAGGCGGAGAAAAATTGATTTTTAGTCTCTCTAACGAATTAACGCATACAGAGTAGACTCATCATTATCACAACAGACAAATGAACTTTCAGTGAGTTGAGGTATAGGAATCTGGAAGCTAATTTCACAGTCGCATATGATCAGATAACCGATCAACAGGGGTATCGATGCAAAAGCATATCGCAATCGACCTTCCTTACGTTAACGGTCGAGATATGACAGGTTAGACGAAGCACAAGACAAAAAATCTTCAAGTTCATACAAGGCGATTGATCCCATCTTTATCTGGGAAGGTTAGTGAACGCCACGCAGGACTACTTTTGCAAAAAAGATGGGTATCTAATCAAAAATTCGACGGAGATTTTTTATTCTACAGAGAAAGTATAGCCACAAGAAAGTACCAACTTATATTTAACAAAAATACCTATATGTCTTTGATCAAAAAACTTTTGAAAATGAGGCAGATGTTGTACGAAACAGTACTAATATCAGTGTACTCTAAAAAATCAAAGGCATAGCAACTGTTTTTGTTGTAAAGTCACTTGTAACACTTTTGGAGGACCACAGGCCTGTCTGTTATTCTCACGTTTGTAACAGAAGATATTAACGATTGGAAGCATGGCGATACAAGATTGACCTGAACATGAAAATTTCGTTCGCCATCGTGATTGTATGTGATGCTGAAGAGACTAAGTAACTTCATTATCGCTGCAGTCTTTGCCAAGTAGCTCTACTCTGTATAAGGTTATGAATAAGGTTAATATTGGAAAATTGTACTACATATGTGTTAATTGCTGTCCATTCAACTTTCCTTAATTCACAGGAGCTTCGTTACCGATTCGTGTATGCGATGATGAACATAGCTTATGCTCCTGCTTCTCGAAATTGGAATTCTGATTTGACAAAGTTCTTCATCAGGAAAAGCTTTATTTTAAATAGCATCATATTTTTACAATTAAAAATCACGTATCCTCTCCAACTGCTCAAAATTCCTTGTCTCATTAGAGGAAGGCACGTCTTATTATATCACCATAGGCACTTATCGTTATTTTAAAGAACTTAACATCCAAAATTCATGGACTAGAATTGGAACTAATCGAGTGAAATGTGTAAAAAGAAATTCAGGAAGAAAAGTTATTTTTTTCCTAATTATTGATTGATTCCATCATACAGTACATAAAATCATAAGGATAAGCTGAGAGACTTCTACATCCAGAACTTGTTAGCAAAGAAGGTAAGCCCAAAGAATCTTTATTTACAGATTTATTTTAAAAAATCTCATGTTAATACAGGGTGTAGTCCAAGAACTAGCCGGGAAACAGTGATGAGTTTTTTCACAAGCCAAATGAATTAGACATAAGCAGGTGCTCGTGGTCTACACGTATGATAAATGCTGCTAATATGTCGAATATATTTGGCCGGCAGATCAAGAATTAATAGAGGGGCTCTTACCGCCATTCTACATTATTATCATACGCTCGTTCAGCTCAATACCCTTAAATTTAGTGAGTATACTAGATCACGCTCTATATATGTCTGGATATACTATCCACGATGTTGTAAACAGAGCACGGTTTCTTTTTTGCTCTATTGCTTCAGTTCGCTTTATAATTTTTTTCTACGGGCTCCATCACGCATTCGATTGGCGGTATATCTTATAATCTTTTCTTATCTAAAAGATAATATATCACTGTTCACAACAACACTATGTGGTAGCACAAGTGTGATACAGCTCGTAAGGTATAGCAAAGCTTGTAAAAGGTCTAAACAACAGGTTTTGGAAAGCTATTGTTAGACTTTTAAACTCATCATATCGATAGAATATAAAAATGAATATATATATATTATATATATATATATGAGGCCCAGTCATTCAGTCAAGATGCGCAAAGGAATTTTTGTATTAAAAAATATGAAGTTCCTATGAAAAATCTTTAGTCTCTGACATTAATGAGGGAACCAATACTTGAAAGATTTGATTATTTAATTGACTTAAATTTAAAAAAAAGATTGCTGTAAAGAATGGAACGGATCAAAGGATCACTGCCATGTGTTATTTGTCAATTTAGTACTTAACGTCTGTTGGTAAAAAAGTGTATGATAATTTAGAAGTATCATTTATGACAACTTTGACTTAATCATAGAGTATAAAAATATAAACTTGGAATGAAAAATACGAATGTTGGCATTCAAGGTACAATTACCAAATAGAAAAATTATCAAAAATATCTTAATATGAAGTAATGAATTTTGTTATACAATATTTAATTATGGATATTAAATATTGAATTTGTTTTGGGACTACGAGACCATTTCTAAAAGATAAGTGAGATACTTACATTGTTCTTCATTTACATATCGTTATATTTTTCTTCTTCTAGATAATAATTTGGTTAAATGATTTCTTATCAAATTCTCACTCGAATAATCACGACCCAGGGCGAATATTCATAATATAAAAATATCAAGTCTTATGACTCTATTATACAATAGAGTGATATATCGTAGTCTCATCAAAGCAGTTTGTATAATAATGTTGGAAAGACATAAGAATAACTCCGCTCATGTTAAGAAGATCGTGTGTCGCTTTTTGCAACAAGAGTGTTATGGTAAAATTTGGCAGCGTCAACACCTTTTTATCCCAATTATCAAACGAAAGTATTTTATTATAACAAAAGCTCATCCTACATAATCTATTAACTAAATTCTCTGAATATTTGCGTTATTAAAATACGCGGTTATTTTATTATTGTTTACTCCTGCCGACTAAACTGCTTTCTTGCTGTAAAAGATCATTATCCGTACCTCTTATGAGATAGTGGATGAAAGGATTATATTATAACGTGCCGTCCCACAGTTTGCAAACAGGCTTTATTCATTCTTGCTTGTACATTTGCTATTATGGATAAAATGATTCACCGGAAAATGTAGGTTACGACCGAATCTTTAACATCAAATTGTTAAGCAGAAAGGCAGACTCGAAAACCTTTAAAATATGTAATCATTATAATTTATGCTAAATTTAAAATATATAGTTAAACAGTAAATTAGGTTGGTATTACTATTATAATATATATATATATTAAGATATATGATTATAAGAATATATATATATATATATATATATATATATAATAATATATATATATAATATATATATATTATATATATATATTATATATATATAATTATATTATATTAATTATAAGAATATATAATATATAATTAATATATATTATATATTATAATATATAATTATATTAATATACTTATATATATAGGTATATATTAATATATTATATATATATAGTATATATATATTCCATATATTATATTAAAGTAGTATTCGGGTAGAGGTTAATTACGCGTGAGTTATGGTCATTTTGACCCACAGTAGTTCAGAAATCTCTTACCTGAGCTTTGGATTTTGGCATCCGGTAATTTTTGGCATATCTCAGCGTACCTCTATGGGTATATGTCTTTAGTGCCTTATTTTTTTTTTAATTTTATAGTATTATGATTTTAATTTTATAGGTTTTTTTATATTATTTTTTT
>JABUQX010122837.1:0-25280 GCA_015478945.1 Trachelipus rathkii | reverse complement strand
ACCTATTGCGGAAGAGAGAGAGAGAGAGAGAGGAGAGGAGGAGAGAGAGAGCAGAGAGAGAGAGAGGAGAGAGAGAGAGAGGAGAGAGAGAGAGAGAGTTCATTTAAGATCATTGGATGATAAAAGTTTAAGAAGACAAAAATTAAGCATGTATCAGACATTTCATTTGTTCAAGTTTAGAAGATAATTTTTTCTTATTTACTTTACATTGTTATTATTTATTTGCCTTCGTTTCTTGGACTTTTTTTTCGCAAAAATAAATTTCATTTTCCTTAAAATAACATTTCTTCTTTTAAAGTTCTTTGAATACAGTTTGATGACCTCTACTCTCTTCTCTCTCTCTCTTCTCTCTCTTCTCTTCTCTCTCTCTCTCTCTCTCTCTCTCTTCTCTCTCTCTTCTCTCTCTTCTCTCTCTCTCTCTCTCTCTCTCTCTCCTCTCTCTCTCTCTCTCTCTCTCTCTCTCTCTCTCTCTCTCTCTCTCTCTCTCTCTCACACACACACACACATATATATATAACTATATTATTATATATATATATATATATATATATATATATATAAATATATATATATATATATATATATATATATATATATAATATATATAATATATATATATATCATTGAATAAAAATATGGCATTACATTAAATTAGAATTAAATATTAATATTAGTTATTTAAACCTACTTATGACATCAGCTTGATTAGGTGGTATGACGCATTTTTAACATACACAACGAATGATAATTATGGAACAAGAACATAATTCTAAAGATGTTCCAAAACTTTTGAACACTTTTCTAAAAATGGATTTAAACTATATTTTGAGATTGCACAATCGATATTACAGTAACAATTCTTTCTCCTTTCTATAAAGAATGAATTATTAAGAGGTTTAAGATGGACTTCGGACTTTTCGACCACCCACAAAAAAGAATAAAATGGAGAGTTTGTGGGTCTTGAAAGATTTGGTATGCAAACCCAAATAGCTTTACGTGACAGGGTATTGTATTCTTGCATTCATTACCTCTCTCTCTCTCTCTATATATATATATATATAATATATATAATATATATTATATATATATATATATATTATATATATATATATATATATATATATATATATATATATATATATATATATATATATATATATATATATATATATATATATATATATATAATAGTAATATATATTTTCTTCTTTCTTATCTTCACCTTCCTTCTTGCCCCAAGATGGGGGTAGGTCTGTTACAAGCAATCGGAAAGAAAAGCAGTAGAAGGAAAACATGACAAACGTCGAAAAGAAAAAGCCCAAGCCTTACCGCCCCCTCTGTACCATATATATATATATGCTCGTCAACAGACAGAAAAAATCCACCCTAGAGCATTACACGGGACCGCGAACGGACCCTCACTATGGTAAAATCGTCATGTAAGGGTTCATCCCCTGGCCCAGGTGGGCCAACAACCATAATCCCATACAAAAACCCGCCATTCTCTCCTATCATGCACCTTTATTCTCGCCTCTGCCAAACTCACATTTCTCTCCTTCAGACATTCGTTCACCGACTCAATCCACTTTCTCTTCGGTCTCCCAGCCGGTCGGTTCCAACACACTCACCACTTATTACATCGCTTAACCAACCTTGACTATCATTCATCTTTTCCCACATGACCAAACCCATCTCAACCATACTTTTCATTTATTCTCTCATTTTACCCCTTTCTTTCACACCACGCCAACTCTTCTAATACGTTCATTTCTTCACTTTATCAAATTCTTCTCACACCTAGCACACCCCTAAAGATTGTCCATCTGAAACACATGAAACTTTAGATCTATACTTCTTATTCCAGACCATAGTACTCACTACTATTATACATTAACACAGGTAAACAACATTACCCTCATGTAAGACCCTAGCACACTCAAGAACTTAGTTTCCCTTTGCATTCACCAACGATTTAATTGCACCAGCCACCTTCCTGCCCATTCACAAACTTTTCCTACTACACTCTGCATCGTCCGTTCCCTTCTCATCCAACATATACCCTTAAATTATTTAAACTCAGACACTTGTTCTAGCCTTGCTCACCATCTAACATAACTTCACACTGAGGAGTGTCCTCACTCACAACCATAACCTTACTCCTTATCCACGTTTACTTTACAGCCCTCCTTTCACACACCCTGCAAAATCTCTCTTCTATTCCTCTCAAAACTCTCTTTCAGATTCGCCACACAAGAACCCAAAATTCATTCCGCATATAATTAGTAGCGGGCACCCTCCACTCAACGTCCATTCTCCACCATTCTAACACCATTTTCCTGCCATCCCCACCTTCAATTCTTTTCATAACCCCATCCATAACAAATTGAATAACCAAGGAGAACATAACAACAACCCTGTCTTTACTTCCGCTATTAATCCTAACCAATTTCACCATTGACACCATTTATTCTTTAACACACGCTTCACTATCGTTCATACATACTTTTGATCCATTCAGGAAGCCTACAAACCAACACCATATAAATCACTAACCACTTTGCCATAACGCTTCCCTATTAAATCTCCTATTTACGCCTGTTGCAAATCCATAAAACCTCAAATACCAATTTATTTCTTCTTCTCCCTCATTTCTCAATCAATTTGTTCAATGTAAAGATTTTGATTCACACATCCTTAACCACTCCTAAACGCACCTTGTTTCTTTCACCAAAATCAGTCCCTCAGTCCACTCGACCGCACTTCTTTCTGACCAAAAATACCAGCATTATACCTTCCCTACCACACTCAATAAACTTTTCCCTATAATTTCTACAGTTCCCCTTTTCTCCCTTACCTTATACAAGGGTTACTATACCGCTCTCCTCCAATCCTTGGAACTTATACCCTCCATAAAAACGCTTTATTACACCAACTTCCAAATTCCAATCAATCACCATCTCGCCTCCCGCTCTTGATCATTTCACTAGTAATTTCATCTTATACCTGCAGATTAACCATTCTTTAAAATTTTCTCACCCTACCCATTACCTCCTCCTTACTAATAACCTTCCATCCCCAAAATACCTATTCCTTCTTGGCCCATCAAACCCACACACATTCCACTAACACCTCATCATTTACTGTTAATATTGTGCTGATTTTCGAAGTGTCTTTCACACTCCCCTCACATCCATTTCCATCAGTTACAAAAAGCACCATCCCTATTCATTATTCTAAGCAGATTTCCCCTTATTCTCATTCTTAAACCTTTCGCGCTTCCTTCCAGAAGAGCTTCCTATTTCCTTTGTATGTCCTCATTTCATCCTCCTTCCAAACTGTTCATTTACCTCTTGGTTTTTCCTACGTATACACCTTTTAGTATTTTCTTTTTTTCCTTCCTTATATAATTCCCAAGCATCTTTCTTTTGAATCTTCATCATTTACTTTTAGTAACATTCAACCACGTTCTTTTTTACCTTTAACCGCTTTTCATCACCTCTTCATTCCACCATTCGCTGTTACATTCTTACTTCCTACTTTAGCAACATCCACACACTTCCTTTGCATACTAAACAAATTGTTTCCTTTCATTTGCCCCCAAGATTTGCTCAGTATTCAACCTTGTTCACATTCAACCGTTTACTAGCGAGCGCTCTTACATTACTTATCCTTATTATCTTGCACCCCAGTAAACTTCTCACTCTTAATTTTTACCTACTTCCCCTTTCGTATCGCCTTCCTCTCCATCCAAGGCCCCCACTAACTAATTTTACATAAAACAACATAATGATCCGAAATCCCATTCCTAAACCCCTAACTGATTTAAACATCAACACATACTTCAACATCTCCTTCTTCACCAACACTTAATCAAATCATACTTTCACTCGATACCATCTCTACCTACACCAAACTCTTTAGTATACTTATGGATACTCTTTGTGTTTAAGAAAGTATTACTACACACATACCTCTCTCATCACAGAAATCAATCACCTTCCTAACCATTCTCATTTTCTCCCGCCACCCCAAACCACCTGTTATACCATCCCTTTTTGATCACCTATCCAACATTCAGGTCCCCCAAAAAACTTATCAATTCTGAAAGCTTCCTACTTTCACCCCATTCCAGAACATTCATTCAGATTATCCCTCAAAAAAATCGTACTCTCTTCCAACTTTCACCTCAGATGGGGACCATACCGTCACAAACCAAACAACCTTGACCTTTCAAATTAAATTTAACCATTAGAATTTCTAGGACTCACAACAATAAAGTCTACCAATAGCTTTCATTTAACCACAGGTCCACTCATCAAATTGGCAAACTCCCTTCTCTTCCTCTCTCATTCTCTTCCCCACCAGCACGCACACAATTTCACATCACACCAATTAATTTCACCTTTTCCTTTTATCTTTTGTTTCAGTCACATCGAGCAAATCAAATTTTGCCCTATCTTTAAATACATCCATCACCTCTTCCTCTTCTCCTTCCCCATCATCATCATTTTCTTCGACATTCCATGTACCCATTACCTTTGAGTACTCAGCATTTATGGATGAGAAAACCGGGTGCTTTTAAAAAAATTTACGTTTGAAGCGTTCTTTTTGGGGACGTGGATGGCCTATTGGAGCATCTGGTTGTTGTTAACTCAGCAACGCGGAGTCCAACGTTCGAATCCCGCTGACGAAGAGTTAAATCTTCTGTGACTTCATTCATTTATTATATATATATATTATAATATATATATATATATATAATATATATATATATATATATATATATAATATATATATATAATATATATATATATATATATATATATATATCATGCGCCCACCTTTTTTTCCCATTGACTGGGGGTAAGATGCGCAACATGCATCGGAAACAGATTGTAGTTGAAGAAAATAACGCAAGTCGAAAAGAAAGCCCAGCCTTACTTTATAACTTTCAGTGAGGACTCGTCGTAGTCAGAATAATCCACCCTAGAGCTTCACGGGACCGCGACGGACCTTCACTGTAGCATCTCGTCAATATAGGTTTCATCCTTTCACCCAGGTGGCCTACGACCATACCCCCTTCACAACCCCGCCATTAACCCCTATTAAGCACCTTTCTTCTCGCCTCTGCCAAACACACATTCCTCTCTTTCTGGCATTCCCTTATTGACAATCCACTTTTTCTTCGGTCTCACAGCCGGTCGATTCCCAGCACACTCACCACTATACATCCGCTTAACCAATCGACTATCATCCATCCTTTCCTCATAACCAAACCATCTCAACGTACCTTTATTTATTCTCTCACTTACTCCTTTCTTCACAACTCCCTAATCCGTTCATTCATCATTTTATCAATTCGTCTCACACCTTGCACGTCTTCTAAGATTGTCATTTGACATTGTTGTTTAGATCTATACCTCCTTTTCCAGACCGTAGTTTCAATACTATACATTAACACAGGTAACAACATACCCTCATGTAAAACCCCAGCGAACTCTAGACTTAGTCCCATTGCTTCTACCAAGGTTTTAATTGCTCGAGCCACCTTCCTACCATTCACAATTTTCCTACTACACTCTTCATCCCTTTTATCTAACATATATCCTAAATATTTAAACTCAGATACTTGTTCCAGTTGCTCACCATCCAACATAACTTTACACCTAGCGCTGTCCTCACTCACAACCATAACCTTACTCTTGTCTACGTTTACTTTCAAACCCTTACTTTCCTTTTACCCACCCTGCCAAATCTCTCTCCAATCCTCTCAAACTCTCTTCAGATTCTCACACAAAACCAAATCATCCACATATAATAGGTAGGCCACCTTCCACTCTCTTCCATTCTCCATCATTCTAACGCCTTTCCCTGCCACCCCTATCTCTAATTCTTTCATAACCCCATCCATATGCAAATTGAATAACCAAGAAGACATAACACATCCCTGCCGCACTCCACTATTAATATTAAACCAATCACTTTGCACTCCATTTATTCTTACACACGCTTTACAATCGTCATACATACTTTTGATTCCATTCAGTAGCCTACCACCAACCCGTATATCACTAATATCTGCATTAGAGCTTCGCTATTAATCCTATCATACGCCTATTGCAAATCCATAAAACCTAAATACACTTTATTCTACTTTTCTCTCATTTTCTCAATCATTTGTTTCAATGTAATTTCCTTTACGACTTCTAAACGCACCATGTTCTTCACCAATCAGTCCCTCAGTCACTCGACGCACTCTTTCTTCCAAAATACAAGCATATATCTTCCCTACACCACTCAATAAACTAATTCCCCTATAATTTCTACAGTTGCCCTTTTCCCCTTTATCCTTATATAAAGGTACTATCACTGCTCTCCTCCAATCCCTGGGAACTATACCTCCATAAATGCTTTGTTACACAATTTCCAAATCCAATCAATTCACCAATCTCGGCCTCCGTCTTGATCATTTCATCAGTAATTCATCTATACCTGAACTGCAGATTTTACCATTCTTCAACTTTCTCATTCTACCCATTACCTCCTCCTTACTAAAAACCTCATCAACAAAATATCTATTCCTTCTTGCACCATCAAACCCACACACATTCAATATCCCCTCTTCATTACTGCCAATTATATATATATATATATATATATATAATATATATATATATATATATATATATATATAATATATAAATATATATAATATATATATATATATATTATATAATATATATAGGCTATATATATTATATATTATATATTATTATATATATATATATATATTATAATATATATATATAAATAATAATATATATATATATATTTATATTATATATATATATTATATATATATATATATATATATATATATATATATTATATATATATATATATATATATATATATATATATATAATATATATATATATATATTATAAAATATATTAATATATATATATATATATATATATATATAGTATTATTATATTTTTTTATATATATATATATATATATATATATATATATATATATATATATATATAATATATATATATTTTATCTATTTTTTTATTATATATAATAATATATATATATATAATATATATATATATATATATATATATATATATATATATATAAATTCCTCAGCTTTGACGCCATTTCATTATTTACATCAGTCCCAGTCCAACAAACACTGACATTACTAGAAAATTACATGAATGAAAAAAACTTTATCCAATCCAATACCCCTTCCAACTCATAAAATAACTAATCATTCTGTCCCTACAACACAATTTCTTTCATTTCAATGGCAATTTCTATAGTCAAGCCTCAGGCCTCAGCATGGGGTCCCCCTTATCACTTATCCACAGCAATATTTATATGGAGCTTACCGAATATTATCACATATTACCTAATTACCTAATCCCCTACTATGCAATAGTACCTGGATCAGGTACGTGGATGATATTTTTGCAGCCCTACCCCATAACACCAATTCACAAGAAGTCCTTACTTTCATCAATAGCATACACCCTTCAATACAATACACTATAAAAGAGCCGTCCAACGAAACACTTCCATTTTTAGATACTCTAGTTACCTGGAAAAACAACCTAAGAATATAATACAGTATATATAGGAAAACCACGTTCTTCCCTAATTACATACACTGGCTATCAAACCACCCCCCACACACAAAATTAGCTGTATTATCATCTTTATATCTCCGTGCTTTCCGAATATGTTCACCACCATTATTGCAAAACGAAACACAATACATACACAGAACTTTCACATCTTTGTTATATCCCGAATATTTCATAACAAAAGCATACAGAAAAGCCAAAAAAGATACTACAATCTAGTACATACTTACCCATTCGTAACATGCCGCTACAAAATATAAAGCAATTCATACCAAAAAACATTACCCTAATACCCTCTAATAACATCAGCCTAAAAAACACATTTCGACCCCCTAAATTTAATTCAAATACTTCACAGAGTTGTGTATATCAGATTCCGTGCACAAATTGCAAAAAAAAATATATGTAGGAGAAACCTCAAACTTTGTACGACGCAAATATCAACATACAATAGATCTACGTAACGACAGCATTAATTCAGCGATAACGCAACACAGAAGATTGGCTGATCATAATATCAATATTAACAAAATGCAACCTATCCGATACATCAATAACACAATATCACGTAGAAAATTACAACTAATCAACTGGAGAGATACGGATCGAACAAATAAAAACGAATACTTAAAAACATCCCAAATATTTTACATAGATCGATTACAAAAATTAACAAACAACTGGAACCAACAATGCAGAGCATTTTCAAAAAAAAAAAAGAGATAATTCGCTAACCAATAATGCGAAACGTTCGAGTTGAATAGTATTTCTTTTGTTAACATATAGTTTAATTATTTGCTATGTGTAGAAATTAAAATTTCTAATTAAAAGAATTTCTTAAAAACTGCTCATTTCACTCCAAGGGTAATAATCCTCTCTCTCTCTCTTCTCTCTCCTCTCTCTCTCTCTCTCTCTTCCTCTCTTCTCTCTCTCTCTCTCTCTTCTCACCTCTCTCTCTCTCTCTCTCTCTCTCTCTCTCTCTTCTCTATATATATATTATATATTTATATAAAGTAATATATAATATATATATATATATATATATATTTATATAATATATAATTATATTTTATATTATTATAAAAATAAATATATGTGTATATATATATATATGATATAATATATATATAGATATATATATATAATTTTAATATATATGGATATATATTAAATATTATAAAATCTGGACACATGCTGAAAAAGATCAGCTGGAAAGTGATTACTTATTTTCAGGATGAGATTAAACATTTAAAAGGCCTCATAAAAAAGAAAAAAAACACAGACACTAATTATCAAGTGAAACTTAAAAAAAAAAAACAGTTAAAAGCAGAATAAATATTGGTCGGAACCTTATAAGACAATACGATATCTCTTGAAAAAAATAAAAATTCTTATTTTTTTAAACAAAAAGACTTAATCTTAAAAAAAAAAAAAAAAAAAAAAAAAAAAAAAATAAGCTGATTTTTTTCTTCTTAATTTTCGTATTCAAAGTTTCTTTGTTTTAAAAAATGTTGTGGCGAAGTTTTCATAATAATAATAAATAGTATGTATTAAATATAATAAATATTTAATGTATATATATATATATATATATATATATTATAATATATTATAATATATAATTATATATATATATATATGATATATATATATATATATAATATATAATATATATATATATATATATATATATAATATTATTATATAATACTATATATATATATGATATATATATATATATTTTTATTACGGTGTTTTAATTAATTATTAAAAGTTGTGTTAATGTTGATTAATTATGAGGTATTTTTTAAATTTATTAAATTTTTTTTTTTAATTTTGAGATTTGAAAATAATTTTAGGAAACGGATCTTGTAAAATTTCTATTGTTGTTTTAAGCTGACTGATCTTGTAATGTTATTTTGGCTTAATATATTATATATATATATATATCATATATATATATATATAGTTATTAGATATAGTATATATATATATATATATATATATATATATATATATATATATATATATATATATATATATATAGTTTGAGAAGTGGTTTGCTTCTTTGCTTTGTTGCAGGTGACACGAAGTCGAATACTCAAATTCTCGATGACTTGATTATCGAAAAGATGGACTTAGCAAGATTGCTGCTTCTCAAAGAACCACGCCTCCCCTCACCTCCTGCGAGAACTTCGATCATTGGGATCTTTACCCAGCATTCGATTATGGGTCCTGAAGCTTCCGTTATAACCCCACCTTGTTATACTTTTGGTGCGTAAGTCCGGTGTACGCAACCCAATACCTCCTATTACCCTGCGATATTGAATTTGATTCAGGTCCTATAGCATTTGTCTGCCACAATTGCAATCGATCAGTAACTCAATTACAGACCTCATTCAATTCGTTGATATATCTGCGAACTCTGGTTTCATATAAAGTGTACTAATCTCAAAAACCCGAAATGAATATTCTTCAACTACGTTCTGCGAATTATGCGGAAATTCGAGGAATGAAATTCTCACCAAAACACATATAATTCAATAAACATACTTCAATTGAATATTAATCTTATTAAAAATAAACATGAATGACTTCTCCACACATTAATTAAATAGAATATGCACATACCTCTCATACAGGAATCTAACCTCACTCCATACACCTACCTCTCTGAATTACCCAACTACACAATCGTGTGGCAAGATAAGGATCCATCCAGACATAGCATTGCTATTCTCATACACAAAAACACAATTCCGAAACATCACAAACCACAAAAAAAAAAAAAAAAAAAAAAAAAAAAAAAAAAAAAAAAATTATGAACTACTACCAAATCTCTTCGTTCCAATCAATAGAAGTGAAATTCAATAAAAAAAACGCACAACTTAGTTATTTTGTATGTTCCTCATCCCACCTCTCAGCATTGTCTCCTGGATTATGTCCCAGACCTATTACCCTTAACTCAACAATACAGTAACTTGATATTGGCTGGAGACTTCGATGCCCATCACCCCGCATGGTTTAACACACACATACCCTCACCTAGAGGTTATACACTCATAAACAAATTATAAACTCTCTGAATTCTCAGCAACAGAACCCAACCTACTGGATAACCATTCCAGCATAATCAAAACCCCATGTCCCCCTACATTACCTTTTGTTCCCCCAAATTAAGGTTACCACAACTTGCCAAACATTTTATGCTTTATCCTATGATCATATTCAAATACTAATCACAATCAGCACAACCACCCCTCACACACATCCTTTATAAGAACATATAATAACTATAAGAATGCGAACTGTCAAGCCTACACTGATTTTATAGAATAGGAACTCCAATTCTTCCAAACAGCTAACTTTACATCCCTTGAAGAAGCATTACAACACTTTAATAAAACCATTCTACAGGGATCCAAAAAATAGATCCCTCAAGGGAACCGCAAACAACTCTATACCAACTTTTCACCAGAAATAGACTCCTTAATAAAACAAAGAAACAAACACACACACACACATCTACACACACACACCTACACATACACACACACAACCAAGACCAAATAAATTATATCATCGACCTCAATGATGGAATCAACAACCTTATTAACTCAAATAAGAATAAAAATTGACAACAATACACCCAAATATTCAACCATAAAACCAACACAGCAAAACTATTCCGAACAATAAAAAAAATACACACTTCGCAACACAATCTCCACCATCACATGAAGTTATTTGCAAACTGAACAATAAAATCCCAAGCCTTGAAAAAATCAATGCAATATTATAATGTCACATTACTCTAAAATTAGCCATAAACCTACACTACCCACCAATACATTAACAATTTAACGACTTAACAAAAATTAAAGAATACTCAAAAAGCCTCCCCATTTACTCTTTTAGAGGTTCTTAATGCCATCAAAAGCCTCAAGAACTCACAGGCAGTAGGTTCGGACAAAATATCCAATATTCACCTCAAATAACTGGGAACTAACGCCATAGCAGTCCTAACCCAAATTTTCAATACAGCAGGCAAGCCAACACCATCGCACCACCATTCTCGAAACTCGCACACATAACCCCTATGTTAAAATCTAACAAAACACCCAAAAAACCAGCCTCGTATAGACCTACATCATTGCTTTCTACAATATCTAAAGTTTTCGAGAGATTAATCATGAATAGAATCTCCCCTTTTAATCCCCCTATCAAATACACAACATGATTTTAGACTAAAACATTCCATTACCACACTAATTACCAGTCTAACACGAAACATTCTCACGGGTTTTAACCAAAACCTATCACCCTCCCGCACTCTGCTAGTTACATTAGACATAAACAAGGCATTTGATACGGTTCCGCGTCACTTTTTAATAGGAAAAATTTTAAGCACAGAAATAATCACAAATGATAAGAAAATAATATAAAATTCTTTAACCGGTCTCATGGTGAGAGTCATACAAGGACGCCACACTTCCAATACATACAGGTTATATAATGGAGTCCCACAGGATGCCACTCTGTCACCAATACTCTTTAATCATTTTATGCATGGTCTTTCACAACCCACATTCCCCTGAATAAAATCACTAGTTTTGCAGATGACCTGACAATCATAGCTCAAAGTCTCTCTATAAATACAGCAAGTCGTGAACGACAGCAATATATAAACAGATAGAACAGTGGCTATCAGCGAACAGAATGATTGCCTCTCCCCAAAAATACTCTATCACACTGCTCACACCTGACAGAATTAAATACCCATTCAACAATTTTTCTCTCAAACCACAGACTCGCTCTCAATACACAACCCACCATCCTAGGTTTAATTTTTGATACACACATGACTTTCACCCCCAACATAAACAACATTACCTCTAGAGCGACACATAAGATAAATGCAATGAAAAAACTAAACGGAACAAATTTCGACCAAACCAAAGAGTCTTTTACTATTGTATACAGTCAATATCTTCGTCCCATCTTGAACTATGCATAACCCGCATTTGCGCCCGTAATAGCACAGACCAACATCCTAAAACTAGAGACCGTTCAAAACAAAGCTCTCAGAATAATAACAAACTGCCACCCATCCACACCCATCCATCACTTACAAATAAAAAAAGAAATTCATTCTATAAGGACCCATCTTGATATGATAGGCTGCCAGTTTTTTAGCAGATCACTCTCACCAGACCACCCACTAATCTAAAATTACAAAACCCCATCAGCCAAGAAAGAAAAAAATCAAACCAGCTAAAGGCAGCTATATACTACTCTAACATGAAGTACACGCTTCTCCTACCCCCGCCAGCAGACGTTTTCGTTGCCAAACACATCCACACTCAGTTAACAGAGAGTACGATTTACGAATACATAAACAACAGCATACTCCAAGGGTGTTCACCCGAAATATCTCCCACAGAACAAACTTTGGACCTTCAAACCAGTGTTGCTGTCTCGTCTCCGCTCTGGGTACCAACCCCTTTCATCCGGAATATAAATATAGATTTCATAATGATCCATTTCCCCACTATCAAAGATGTCTTTCCCTCACCAATGATGACACGAGAGATCTCTTATTAAACTGCTCAGACCTGCCGAATATCAGACGCAACTTCGATACGATCGCTCTGACGGATCTATGGGCTCGGCCCGGTGTTGTGGCATAATATTTCGGAACCGCCGCTTCTCGTAGGGGGGAGCGGGGCCTATTATATATATATATATATATATATATATATATATATATATATATATATATATATATATATATATATATATATATATATAATATATATATATAAATATATTATATTATATATAATATATATATATATATATATATATATATATATTTGTGATGTCGCGCCCAACATCTTCCGTAGATGAGGAATATCTGCAAAAACATCCAGCTCCACATCAGCATATCCGCGAATTAATTGCAAATTTGCGAATGTCTTAAAGCTTTTATCCACTTTATCATCAAGATAATTTTATTCTTTTTAAAATAATTTTTTACAATTCATAAGTTGCAAAATAAAGGGAAAATAAATGCTTGTTATCTCGAAATTCGGTAACAAAAATGTTACAGAATTTCGAAATACAAGCATTTATTTTCACTTTATTACCAAGTGTTCCATGTGTTAAATTGGTGTTAATCATTTCAATCACGTAGTAGTTTTTTTTTTTTAAATTTACACTCCACGGGCATTGCCCTATTCAAAGGAGGAGAACTTCTCTAGGTAATTTCTACCTGGATTCGGACAAGGGTTTGAACCCTGGCCCTTGCCTTGTAACTCCTTCCCTCTGCTGATTGTGCCAGCATGGTATTGACAATATGAACTCTGCATGATCAAAGGAAGTAATAAGAAAAGCTTCAACCACCAAAGTTGAATGATAATATTAATATAACTCACAGTAGAACAGTAAACTACAAAGTATGCAATGTTCATTAGTTTTGAAGGTGAGTTTTGATCTTGCTAGAAAGTTCAGCCACAAAAATAAATAAATACATGCCATCAGAGAATAGCTGGATTATTATTGCAAATACTCATGAAGCTTTTAAACCAACTATACCAATTCTTCAAATGCACATAGCATTCAGCTATTTTGAAATAACTAGAAAAGTATTATTTATGCAAATGGTGCTTCAAATGATTACTTAAAGGAAAGAAAAAGTAATCTTGACATTAAATATAACACTTTGAAAACTAATTATATTTTAACCGTAGTAACTTCTCTGATAAATATCACGATATTATAAATATTACGGTACAAATCCAAGTATTTCACCTCATATATATTCATATCAAAGGGAAAGAATTGCTTTTTGCTTAACTGCCTTCAAAACTGACTAAAGAAATTACTGTACTTACTGAGCTGCATGAAAAAGTCATTTCGAAAAAAATGTTGAAGTTGAAATTTTTTTACTATCTTAGCAGTGGAGGTGCCCCTGAGGCTGGACGCAAAAAGTAACGATAAAAAAGAGCCACAAAATACACGCAATTCTTAAGCATATGAGGAAATATTTACCAAATTGAAGTCGACATTATATGGGATTTCGGCCCTCCCAGCAAAAATTGCGCAGCAAGAGTTTTTTTAGCGGAAACAAATATTGTAAAACAGAATGAAAGCCAAATTTGACCCATGTCAAAAATATCATATCATGATATTTCAGAAATAATATATATATATATATATATAATATATATATATATAATATATATATTATAATATATATATATATATAATATATATAATATTTATATATACTATATATATATATTATAATATATATATATATATATATCGTTTCTCCGGTGTGGAAAAGGTCTGAGGCCTTCGTTACAAATTTCGTCGAGAGCCAATTAAAATTCCAAGTGAATTTCCAATTTAAAGGCCGACTGCCCCGATGCACGGCGTTTGAAAGTGTAAAAGTCAAAGGTAGTTGTGGAATTAGATAAAGCTAGCTTGTTCCAGACTTTAAGAGAGGAGTACTTGCAAGATTGATCTTATCGGTCAAGTCTGGGGTTAGAAAGTTGGATAGAGAAAGGACGAGAGTGTGCAGAAAGGCATGTCACACGAACTCTTCTCAATTGAGGATATTTGCGATTGGAGAGCTAGAGCGATATTGAAGAGGGTGATAAAACAATTTGATGGCAAGGAAGAAGCTGAAGAGATAGTTAGTGAGAGCAGGAGTGTTGGTATGATGAAAAGTCCTGGGCTCCACCTTTTCAAGGAGAGCTGTGTGAGTGAAACCACTCTAGATGTGAGAGGTATATTCCATACAGGGGAAAACGATACCCCTATAAAGAGCAAGCAATTGGGGTGGCGTGAAAGAATTCTGAATATGTCTCAAAACACCCAATCTCTTAGAAGCTTGTTTAGAAAGA
Source organism: Trachelipus rathkii (assembly GCA_015478945.1). Classification (NCBI taxonomy): domain Eukaryota; kingdom Metazoa; phylum Arthropoda; class Malacostraca; order Isopoda; family Trachelipodidae; genus Trachelipus; species Trachelipus rathkii. The sequence goes on along the minus strand of JABUQX010122837.1, from coordinate 9,709 downwards.
GATATAAAGTGATCCTTCTAATTAAGATCAAGAGAAAAAGAAACATCAAAAATATTAAGGACAGACGAAGGTTTGAGTTGTGTGTTTTCGATGAAGATGTTACAGTTGTGTGAAAGACTATGTAGAGTAGAAAAGTGGAGGAACTGAGTTTTTGAGGCATTTGAAACAACTTTGTTTCCAATACCCTAACTAGAAACTCGAGAAAGATCAGATGGTAGATGCCCCAAGGGTGCCCTTAATCGCCTATTTTTAGCTAACTTCATCGTGAAAAGGGACATCTTTTAAAATGAAAGTATGAATGATGGATGATGTCGTCATCATAGGAGTGGATAGCTGAAGAAATAATTGAGAAAATGTCATTAATGAAAAGTAGAAAAAGAATTGGGTGGGAGATAGGACTGAACCATAAGGAACAACACTAATTATAGATTTGAAGGATGAACTGAGGTCATCCTAAACAGCTGCTGTTTAACGACCGGAAATTAAACCAAAGAGAGGGATATATACAGAAAGACTGAATTTTAAAATTCAAAGCTTTGTGTCATACTCTATCGAAGGCTTGCGATATGTCTAGCGCAACAGCAAAAGATTTACCGAAATGTCGGATTGCAGGGGAACAAAAATAAGAAAGAATAAAAAATGAAAAGATGTTTTCAAATTCTCCGCTTAAGGATACATTTGAAAATTTTAGGAAGGACAGAAGTTAAAAATATAGAACAAAAGTCTGATAGTTAAGAGGGGCCCTTTTTGTCACAGGCCGAGCTGAATGAGCGAATGTTTGCAGCAGGAAAGGAAGGTCGAAGTAGAAAGGCGGAGATAGAATAATTTGCCAAGGCAGGATGCAAGTTCGGTAACACAAATTTTGAGAACCAAAGGAGGAATACTATCAGAACCGTGCGCCTCCTTAGTATTAATCTCAGAGAGAGAGAGAGAGAGAGAGAGAGAGAGAGAGAGAGAGAGAGAGAGAGGAGAGAAGAGAGAGAGAGAGAAAGAGAGAGAGAGAGAGAGAGAGAGAGAGAGAGAGAGAGAGAACATCTTTTGAAGAAATTACATATTAGACGTAAATGAATAGAAGAGGGTGGATGAGTAGGAAAAGTTCCGGAATCATCTAAGGTGGGATGAGAGGCAAAGGTTTGAGCTAAGTGTTGAGCTTTAACAGGAGGTAAGTGGGTGTGGCGCCGTCAGAAGATACAAGATGATGGAAAAAGGAAACAGCAAAGTTAGAGTTGAGATTCTTTGCAAACCGTCGGAAAGAGCGTGAGATTCTAAAAAGAGAAAAAGTTTTAGTTTTACAGAGAACAGATTTTGGACAATTCTGTGATGAGGTGTAAGTTGTATGAGTTTCTGGGGTTAGAAAACGACGGTAATTCCCGAAATCATCGTCCCGTAGGCGAATTAGCACGCGAACAAGCAGAGTTAAACCAAGGTTTGTTAAATATAGATGAAGAGAAAGAATATGGAATGTAAGCCTACAAACAGATATAATCAATCACCTCCGTTATGGGTTCTGTACACTCCGAGGGACCCCTCCGAAGACTCCAAATCAGAAACACTAGAACAAACATCGTCATGGAGTACATAGACACAGTAACCGCCTTTGGCTGAAAATGGATCGAAATGGCCAAAGGTGTTTTTTCATGTAGCGCCGCTAATGTCCTTTCTGTACTGGAACTGAAGCAGCATTGAGGTAGGGATACAAAGATCAACGAAGTTAGATCGTTGGACCCCGGAGAGCATAAAAGGAGTTTAACAGCCAGCGAATTATAGGAGAGGCGATCTATAAGTTTAGAAAGAACGGTTAAGAATGTTTGTTCCATCTCCCGCATGATCCGGATACAATAGGAACTGCCACGTATCGTGTCAATGTGATCTTGATAAAGAATTTGAAAGCCAAATTCACCGCGCTGCTTCTGAAGAACAGAAAAAAATCTATTAGTGGGTGCGTGAACATTGAAATAAACTAAAATGAGTTTTAGTTAGAGTTTAGATATTAGAGTAATTTCTATAAGTAGATGTAGTCGCTTTTTTATTTTTCATATTACCTTTATAAGCGCAATAAAATGAATTATTATTATTAGATATATGTGAATCGCTTAAAAAAATTTCACGAAACACCCAAAGTAGAAGACACCGAAAACAATCAAACCATGCCTATGCCCACATTACAAACACTAACACCGCCTTTTGGAACGAAAATTAAGCCGGTAAAAACAAAAAAAAAAAAAAAACAAACAAAAAAAGCAGTAGGAGGGAAGAGATAGGTTTGGTTGTCGAAGCCGCTCAAGCACACGCCTCTTCGGCAAGTAACAAGAGATGATAGTCTAGATAAGAGCTATGCCAATAGAAGGGAGGTTTTCAACAAAGTTTCGAAATTAGATGAAGGAATTTTGCTCCATACTTTATTAACTTGCTGACACCCTGGCACAATAGTCATTGTACCAGAGCAAGCCAACATTGTTTGACTGCCGCCAATTCAAACATCTCCGAAGCAGATTTGTGTTTCGCCATTTTACTTATTTAAAAATCCCGTATATGTTCAGGCTACATGCTAGTAAGTCTTTCGGGAACATGTGAAGAAGTGGCTAAGGATGGTGGAAGTCAGAGCAGCTCCAGGGTTTAGTCTTGAGTACGCGTAGAAGTTTCTCGAGAGCTGAAAGTTGGGAAAAAAACCATAACATATATATTATATATATTATATTATATCTATATTATAATAGTAGATATATATACATATATACTATATATAATATATATACTATATACTATATATATATATATATAATATATAGTAAGTATAATACCTACATATATATATATATAATATACTAGATTATATACCTATATAAATGCACATATAGTAATTTATATAGTAATATACTTATATATATATATATAATATATATCAGTATATAATATATATATATGATAGCGCTACTTAACTATTATATACTAATATATAATTATTATTATATATAATAATAAATATATTTATATATATATTATATATATAGTAATATTATATATATTATATATATATAGTATACCTAGATACTATATATATTATATACTATATACCTATTATATATTATATAAATATATAATATGCCTTTTTGGTCGATTTCTTGTTGATATTTTTATGTTTAAGTGATTCTATTTTCGTTTTAGGTAAAAACAAAGTTGCTAAGGCTATTCTAACTAGTGTATTGAATCTTACCCAAGGTGTGACAACTCCCTTTATGAATTGAAACATGTCGTGATTGTTTGCTGGTCAGGGAATGCCTGTTCAATTTTTAACGAGCCAATACGGCACTTGCCTCGCAGAGAAGATTAAGTTGAGTGTAATTTAACACTAGACTCTTTCTTTTCAGCTTCATTAAGATATAAAAAATAAAATAAATCCCCCCTCTCATGTTAATTATTTATTATTAAACAATTTAGTTCTTGTTACACGACGGAACCATTTCCAGTGTTTCTGTTTTGCTGTCAGAGGAATACATCGACGATTATTGACAGATACTTTGACTCTAGCCGCCGGAAGTTCATCTTTAATTAGTGTCTCCGCGAGCTCAATAATGATACACGTCTTGAATTCTAGGCTTAAGAAGCGTACCTTTTTCATTAAAACTGGAATAATTATCATGTACTAAAGAAAAAATTTGTTTTGATAATGATAGTATTCTAACATAGTCTCAATGCTTCTCGCGTATATAAGTAGATGTGTACTATATTAGCTGAAATTATCGTAATCCTAATTTATGCAGCAATATTTGGATTGAAATAATAATATCTATCAATCAGCATCTACTAATGGTCTTAATGTAAAATAATACAAGTTATGTGCGCAAGTCCGTTTCACATGGATTATTGCGTAGTTCACTGATTACTACCAATTTCCACGGCATTTATTGGAACTGTTAGTAAATTATCGTGTAAAGAATCACTGCCATTAAAAATACTTCGTGATAATCACAAAATGTAATAAACTTACATTTTACCTCTATGACTGTCTTAACCATTTTTTTCGTTTACCGGTCAGCCCCTTCTTTTCTAACTCTCTCTTCGTGAAAACTGTTAGTGCAAAAAGTTCCTCATTAGCTACGCCTCATACAAGTGTGTGCTTATATACTCGTCCTGATTCCCTGCATCGTTTGATTTTGCTTCATTTCCCTACCCTTGATTTTCCTCCTGCTTCATTTCTCTGCTATTTTCATTTTCCTCTTAGTTTATATTTACGATCTTTTACTTTTTTAACTTCTTACAGTTTTTCTTCTTACTATTATTCTCAATTAACCGCTCCCCGTTGTGCCATGTCTGTCTTTCCTCTTTTCCCTAAACATTCGCAGCCTACTTGCACCTCCTTACATTTAAGATCTTGGCCACTGCGGTCGGACTGATCCCTCACACTTCTTTTCTTCTTGTCTCGCTGGCATCGCTTATTCGCTCTTCTTTTCTTTAAATTTTCATAAGTTCTTATTATTCTTCTTATGATTTCTTAATATTATTCTTAGCAGTTTGCTAATCTGTTTCTTCGGGCTTTTTTGTCTTAGTTTATTCCCATCTTTTCTTTTTGTTCGGTTGGTCGTGTTCAATCGATTTCGAGTTAATTTTCGGTTTGCAAGTAGTAAATTCTTTATTGCTTTTTATTGTTCTTTTTTTTTTTTTATAGAAATTCAATTTCTTCTTTCTTTTACTTATTTCTTCCTCCTTTCACGTATTGATTTTACTCCTGTATTCTCTTATTGCTAGTATGGCATTAGCAAGAAACGCTTTACTATCGATCTTTTTTCTTGCTTTGTGTTGTCTAATACAGCTTTATTTACAATAGTATCTTGTTTTAGGGACGCTGGCTTAAATCCATAACATGAATCAACAAAATTCTTATTGCGATAATGAATTAATTTACCTTTCTACGGACCCACAGTTTTCCCTATAATTTTTTGCACACTTATATTTTGCTACTGTTGAACAACTGGCTTTTAATTGCCAAGAGAACCTTAATAAAGAAGGAGTCATGATCATTGGGAAAATAAAAAGAATGACATTCTTTCAAGCTCAAAAAACCTCTATTCAAGATTCTCATAAGGATATCTAATGCAAACGAGATAAGACAACTTTAAAAGGGAAGCTTTGATGCCACTGCTTTCCATCGCCCTAGCAAGAAACCCCTTGATTACTTTCCAAATACCAAGTGTCACTTATCTTTTTCTATACCAATTTATTTTATGCTGATATCCAGAAATTTACGAGGTTACAACAGCTTCGATGTTATGATTTATTTTTTCTTCTTCCCTTAAGTATAAACTCGCTACAGGTCTTTTAATTTTTATAGGAAACAAGGTATACCAAGTTCGTAATTGAAAAATCATTTACAGGAAAGCTTCGATTAACGCGATATGAATCGTCCGTGTTAAATGAACTAATTTATTATTTTTAAACTCTATAAAATTTAATGAGTTTTCAGTTTATTATATAAACTGTTTTTAAATGCCAATTTGTCATTTAATATATATTATATTATATACTATTATATATATATATGTAAATATACCTTATAATATATGCATATATATACCTATATATGATAATATATATATATATAATTACTACCTTTCTGTATTATACTAACAGACTATATATAACGCAAGGTCTATATATAACCGGCTATATATAGGTATACCGGGCCTATACTATACATCCCAGATTTGGGGGATACGGCGCTATATATAATATACCGCAGGTATAGTAATATATACGGCACTATATATAGCTATACCCGTATATATATACTAACCGGTCTATAGGTATATATACGTTAGTATATAATATATACGGTTCTAATATACTATACGTATTATACTAATACAGGATTATATATATATATATATATTATAATATTATATATGTAATATATATATATATATATATATAATATCTATATATATATATTAATATATTATAATATACTATATATAATCAACAAATATTTAGTAACGCAGCAATTCACGCCATATTCCATTTGTAAATCATGTAATCGATAAATATATAGGTGCAAACGATACGATTTTGCTCCAGCAGAAGGACTTATATCAACACAAATCAACATATACGCACTGATGAATAGTAACCTCCCTTAAGTAATGCCATCAAAATTAACTCCAATGGCCCATCCCATTTTGGTTTGACAGTTACCCAGAATTGGCAACCGCTGGGAATCAGATATGGTGAAAAATGTATGGTCAGCTAATATATATTAAAAATACAGAAAAAACTTCAACCGAGACAAAGGTAATTATGCTATAGACGAAACAATTAACGAAGCCTACAACTATCAAAAGCTCATGCAGACGAATCTTACCAAAAGTTTGGAACGACATTGACAACGCAGAAATTATCAGAACCATACCGCTACAAAGTTTAACAATATCCGCACGCTTACCAACAAGCTTCATTTCTCTCTTTAGCTAAGTCCTCAAAGATGTGGAGGAATACCCACAAAGCTAGTTCCTTTTCGGATGTTCAAGAGAAATGAGATGAAGAAAATCTGACGTGTTTTAACGAAAAGATTTAAAGATTCCAAGTTACTTTGAGTTTATTCATAAGCTGAATAAAATATGGGTTGAGTCTGTACTATATATATAGTATATAGTATATATATATACTCATATATTATATATATATATATTAATATAGTTAATATATTCGTAACTTATATATATACTATATATATATAATAATTATGTTATTATATAATACCTATTATAACTTAACCTATATATAAACAGTATACTATACTAACTTATATATATAATCGCTGCTATATAATTCAATTTCCTTATACTATATATAGTATATACAGATATATATATATATATATATAATACTAATACTATATAAATATATATTATAACATAGTATATATATGATGACGTCACTTTTAAAAGCCACCACTCATATCTCAAAAACTACAACAGCTGACCAGGAACAGCGAATACATTGCGGTGGAAAATATTGAGTATAAAAAGTGGCTCGGAAAATTGCTTTAAAAAAAAAAAAAAAAAAAAAAAAAATAATATATATCTCCCAACTATACATAGTCTACAGTCGGAAAAGGAATACATCCTTGGAATCCTGGTAAAATTTTGGATAGGAGAAAAGTAGCAAAAAAAATAAACAAAATTAAAAACAAATCTATCTTGTTAAATAATTATCAGTAATATGGATTTTAGCCAGAGTGCCTACTTTAGCGAGACCTCTTTATTCGGTTACTCGTTAAAATAAATAGGATCTTTCTAATAAATTTTGCCTTTTTTCTTTTTTTAACTACGAAGAATACCCCAATGGCGGTATACCCCGCACCTGATCGCAGGAGTCCAGCGGTTCTCTCGCCTGTCCCGGGGACAACGCAGGTAGGACTCATTCCACCCCCCTCCGGGGCAGCGGTCTCCCGGGAACCCCGCTCTTTTTGTATCTTGGGTTCGCGGGGGTTTCTCCGCCCCTCCCCTCCCCCTCCGGGGTATGAAAACGTCCCCCCCTGTGTTCCCGTCCGGCTTCGAGCCCCCAATATTGCCTGTGTTCAATATACCTTATACAAATAAGCTCTATATAACTAATTAATACTATGGCTCCCCAAAAGCCTACACCCCCCCTCCACCCCAAAAATATAGCCACTCATTTTATTTACATTCCTGTTTTGTTTTTTTTTTTTATACATCCCGAACACTAAAAGTTTACAAGGATTTCAAAAATGTATTTCATTTCCTTGTTTTCTCGTAGTTAAAGGTCGACATCATGTTTTTTTTTTTTTTTTTCTCTTTTTTTTACAGTTTCCCAAGCGTTAAAATTTTCCCAGGATTCCAGCAATGTATTGCTTTTCTCCACGTAACCCCACGCTTAGCTGTAGCTAGTTTTTGACGGGATATGGATTGCTGCTCTTCTAAAAAAAAACCTATATCTATATAACAATATAATATTTATAAACTATATATTCCTTAGTTATAATATATTATATTATTATATTTATACCTAGTATGTTATATTATACTATATATATATAGTAATATATACATCATATCCCCATATATCTACCTAATTATATACCATAATATTATATATAGTATAATAACTATAATACTATAGTAACTACTTAATATACCACCCTAATATAGCTATCAATATATCTAGTATCTATATATTCTATATCTACTATATACTACTTAGGACCTATAAGACTGCTTCTTTCTCTTTCGACTCTTGGCGCTTACTAATTCTTCATCACGTACTTCTTCAGTTTCCAGTGCCACTGAACGGTACTTTACGCCCAGTCTGCCGAGAAGAAGGTGTGTTCACAGGTGCTATCGGTTTGATGCATTGGATTGCAATGATAATCAATAATGATAAGTATCTAACTCTCAAACACCCACTACTCTATTATCTTATATACTAATACATGAAATAAAACTTATACTGCCATTAACTCCAACCAACTCAAAATATTCCAAACTCAGCCTTATAATGTTAGATATTATATATATCATCTAACATTTTCCTATCTAACTACTAACTCAATACTCTATTACTATATGGCAAAATTATTATACCTAACCCTTATCTATATCGGATATATATATAGTAATCATATATAAGTTATTTATAACCTATATATATATTTACCAGTCAAGTAAATGTACCATATAATGTATGTACAGTATATACCTTATGTAATATATATAATTTACTTCCGTACACTAATAGTGCTAAGTATCTATCACAGTGGCGGACTCGACCAATTGGCGATATCCTGCGAGACTCTCTCACCCCTCTCCCAAAAAAAAATTCGAGCAACTAAAGCCACAAACTCTTCATTACAACACCGTACTTTTGTATCCCCTATCTCCCCATTCTCCACTGCTACTCTCTCCTCTCTCCTCCTCTCTCCTCTCTCTCTCGTCTCCTCTCTCTCTCTCCTCTTCTCTCTCTCTCTTCTCTCTCTCTCTCTTCTCTCTCTCACTCTCTCTATATTCCGAACTCGAATATCGATCATACCTAATATAGTCTGTCCCTATTCTTACTATATATTGTAGGCTATATAATGACTAGTACGAATACTAGGATATATCATACCTAATATACCCTATATATATCCATATAATCATATATATATACTGATTATATATACCATAAAATAGTATAAAATTAAAATATATCTATACTATAAATATATATATACTATTTAGAAATATCAGATTATATATGATATTTCGATATATATGAAAATACTATCTAATATATGCCTATATAATATTATACTATATATAACCCCAAATATAGGTCTCAACTATACATATACTACATAAGCCCCAATATCAACGCTTCGCTCTACCTAGACCATAACACCGCCATTATACCGTCAATACTCACTTACACGATCATACTCACCTTACTATAGCTAGTTTAGTATGTACCTATATAATACTCTATTTACTATTACAACATATGACTCCTACTACTATATATACGTAGCACCTATAGGATCTTACCATTATAATATATTTCAAACTTTTTATACTCCTCTATCAATTTATTCCATAGAAAATACAGTAATGCGAACTTCAAAAATTCTTTGCTCCCAAAATAGCTCCTATACCGTATACTTTTACTTATGTAATCCGAGCGAGCATGTGCTCAGCGTGATCGGTAGCCTTATTAAAAG
>JABUQX010122836.1:17500-30679 GCA_015478945.1 Trachelipus rathkii | reverse complement strand
TCTCTTTGCTTATTTATGTCTAGCTTTCTTTCAAATCGCTCAATATCGTCTGTTGTTGATGGGGACTATTTTCTTCCTTTTTTCTGTCAACAGTGGTGTTCCTCAGGTTCTGTCTTATCTCCTACTTTATTCTGCTTTTCTTCATTAATGATCTTCCCACCTGCAAATCTAAACCTATCCACTCATATGCCGACTGACACTCCTGACTCCTTCATACTTCAAACTCATTTTTAATTCTGGGCCCTCGTTTACTCAGAATGCTGGTGCCTCCTCTCTCCCTTCTTGGGTGGCTGACTGACATATTATTATTATACATACATTATTGCTGATCTGATAGAATTTCCGGTAATAACTTCAACCTTTGTGAATTTATTTTAAAAACCCAACTTCTAAAATCTCCCTCTAAGACACCTTTCTATCTCTTTCGACGGCTCTCTCGTTTCTCCTGTTGACAATATAAACATCCTTGGTCTTAACATAAACAAAAAATGTCTTGAAACCTCACATCACAATGGTTGCTAGGGCGGCATCAAAGAAAATGGGAGTTCTGTTTAGACTGTGAGACTTTTTTTCCTCTTCAGTTACTCCAGCTATGCAAGGGTCTCATCCGTATGGAATACTGCTCTCATATCTGGGATTTGTCAGTCCCGGCTTTTGGATAGAGTTGAGTCAAAGGCCAAAAGGTTTATAAACTGTTCTGTACTTCCCAGTTCACTTGACCCTCTATCTTTGCGAGGCGATGCTGGTGCTTTATCTCTTTTTCTATAGGTATCGTAGCGGCAAAATGCCTTCGAGGAAACTTTCCACTGCGTACCACCACAGCTTATTACACGCCCCCCAGCACAAGGTGCTGTGTCGGCAAAGCACACATGAGTTTTAAGTCAGATAGCTTGCGCTTGCTATTAGTAAAGTAACTCCAGACTGTTCGCCAGGTGCTTCTCTTCCTGGCCAAATCTGGTTCTGTGAATCTGTGACTAGTTCGCTGGTGTGGTGCTTCCTTCTTCCTGCCACCTCTGTTCTATGGAATTCTCTTCCCCTTCCATCTTCTGTATTTCCTAATGAATTTAATCTCCTCACTTTAAAGCCTGTGTCTGTGCTCATCTGCGTAATCTGCGTAATTTGTGTTAGATGAATTTTTGAGGCTTTCAACACCCCTCCTTGAATAGGGTTCTACCCGTGAGCGGCGGTGACATCAAAACACGTCGTGAAAAATAAAAGATTTTAATAAGAAAATTAGGCTAGCTGAAACCCCACAAGAATGGCATCTTCGAGGGTGAACCACCACCTCTAGAATGCATTTAAATAGCATACAAACTTGAGAGCTTTGCTCATGTGACATTCACAGAAGCGAAAGACGCCTTATCAGAAACCCCGGGCAGCAACAGCACTGATAATGACTATAGCGTGGCTTTTCAGCAAATAAACCCAATGAAAATGAAGAGGATTGGATATGACTTGAGGTTCATATCGAATTTGCATTGACATCTCATTCATCATCAAAGAAATTGCCACCAAGGGAAACCCCTTATCGAAAAACTGGAAGAGTAGGGTCACTCGGCATAAAGCAGATAATTCTAAACTTAACTGTGAAAGAGGAGATAAGGCTCTACGAAAACCTGGAGATGCTGCCTACAGAAGAGAACCCTTTCATGTGGGCATGAAAATGGGCAAAGGTTTCCATTATTATCAGTGCTTGCAAGCAAATATTTATCAGCACCTCTTTCATCAGTCGAGAGCGAGCGTATTTTTAGTGGTGGTGGAATGTAAACACCATAGAACAAACAGGCCTTCACAGGTACCAGTGAAAGCTAATGTTCAAGGGTGTCACAATCGTGAATTTTTGAATTTGAATATTGAATGATAACTATCTTTATCTTAAAGGAGTATATTGTTATTATGTCATGTTTGAGTAAATAGCGTTTTTTTATTTTGCCTTTTCAGCTGATTAATTGAGGTCTCTTTCTTTCATTATTTTTATTCTTTATATTATAACTAGTTAAAGAATCTTCTTGGTAAATTGTAATCATGTTAAAACATAAAAGTTAGTAGCTAAGCTTTGTTAATACTTACTGGAAATGAAATGGAATATTTTTTGAACAAACACAAACATAAAAAAGTTATTAATATTATATTTGCATTTATTATCTTTGAAGATACCATTTTGAATTTTATAAAATAAATATACTTAAGCAACAAACTAAATATGAAATAATGACTATATTGGTTTGTAATTGTAAAATATAATGAAACTTTGAGTTGCCTGTAGCATACACAACTGTTCATCTTATTACTGTATTTATTATATTACTAAAGGTCGGTATCATACTGGTATCGGTATCGGTATCAAAATTCCAAAAATATAGATACTGGCATCGGTATCGGTATCACTTCTTTTGTGGTATCGGTACATCCCTAATATATATAGGTAAAATTAGAGTTATTATATATATATATATATATATATATATATATATATATATATATATATATATGTAGTGATATAAAGAAAAAAATATATATATATATATATATATATATATATATTATATATATATATATATATATATATATATATATATATATATATATATATATATATATATATATATTCATATGTATATAGATAGATATATATCTATATATATATAGTATAGAGAGTATATATATATATATATATATATATATATATATATATATATATATATATATATATATATATAGTAGTATATGTTATTTATATATATTTATATATAAATATATATATATATATATATATATATATGAAGTCTCCCTATAACACTTGATAATTAACTCATCTGCTATCCGCATCTGTAATCTACATGATAGTCATTTTAATTCAAAAGTATCAGTATCTCCCTCCTCCCCTCGTGAAACAGAAAAAAAAAATCATGCATTCTCCTGATCTAATATTTTATATATATATATATATATATATATATATATATATATATATATATATATATATATATATATATATATATATATATATATATATATATATATATATATATATATATATATATATATATATATATAAATATATATATATAAATATATAAAAACAAATGTGAAAAATATATATATATGTATATATATATATATATATATATATAGCAGTTATAGTGTATATATATATATATATATATAGTATATGTATATATATATATATCTATATATATATATATATATATATATATATATATATATATATCAAACTAAATATAGAGTAACAGTTAATAAAAGTCCCCAAAAATAGAGCCGATGATGTTGCATGACACTGAGTTTTGGCTGTTTTTAATTGCAGTGTGGTGAAATCAACCCTTGCATTGTTTTCAAGGTGATGAAATTGGATGATGAAACTTTTATAGTTCTAATAAAACACAAAACTTAAAAATTTACGTCTCGTAATTAATTTTAAATTTTTAAATTAAATTTCAAAGTTATCATAAAACTTTGTGTGTAAAAACATACAAACCCGGGTTTGGTGAATTAATTAACTATTTACTTAAGAAACACAAATATATCTACAGAAAAGAATATATTAAGATAATAATGAACGGAAAATAACTTCAAAAACTTAATCAAAGGAAGAAATTTCTTTAATTACTTTTCTAGAATTAAAAATTGCTTTCAAATTAATTCAGCTGAAAAAATTAAACTGTAATTTGATCAAACAAAAAAGGGCACACACACACACACACACACACACACACACACACTCACATACACACACACACATATTCAAACACATCGTTGTCATACAAACATACATACACGTACACACACACACACAGATATATAAAAAATATATATATATATATATATATATATATATATATATATATATATATATATATATATATATTATATATATATATAGTATATATATATATATATATATATATATATATATATATATATATATATATATATATATATATATATATATATATATATATATATATATATATATATAGGCAGTAACAGAGTCATTTTGACTACGGTCAAGTTTACCCAACCTGCCCTTGACTTGCACTCTTTTTTATTCCCACCCTAAAATTTGGGCAAACCGCATTTTTTGAGCCCAAATTTTTACCTGTTCTTAATCTTTTTGACCCTTTGACCTTTTTGGCCTTTACCTTTTTGGTCTTGACCTTTTTGAGAACCCTAATTTTGAGAAACTATTTTGAGAACCCTAATTTTTTTGAGAACCCTAATTTTTTGGCAACCCTAATTTTAAAAACCCCACTGGGCAACCCTGACTTTTGCAACCTTCGAAGGAATGGTTGAGCCGCCAAACGGTTGGTGTCAAAGCAAACTGCCAGCAAGTACCTCACCCTAATTTTTTTTTTGACCAACCCTTGAGTCTTCCATGCGGGTCATTTTGATTCACGGTATCACTTTTGGCCACTCCTTTAGGCTGGTTTACATTTTGATGTCTTTACCGTTTAACGTATGATATTTCGGCCTTAACTCTTGCCATATACCATAATGCTGGCCCACGCGCATCTTTTCGTCCTTCCTTGTAATTGTGAATCTTTTTTTTTTTTTTTTTTGATGTCTTACTTTGTTTTAATTCATGATATTTTCACTTGACCTTTGCCATATACCATGGGTCATTTTTTGCCCACGGTACTTTGCCACTCCTCTTTAGGGGTTTAGCCTGTTTTTGATGTCTTTTTTTTTACCTTGTGTGGATTCATGATTTTTTCTTTCGACCAACTCCTTCTCCCTTTAGTCTCCATGGCCTTGGCCCACCCACTTTCGACCAACCCTTTCAATTTCAGCGGGTCAATTTGACCCACGGTGTAAATTGTCCTTCCTTTAGACTTAGCCCCTTTGATGTCTTAACCTGCTTTGACCATGATATTGACCTTTGACCTTGCCAGATACTATGGGTCATTTTAACCATTGTAATTTTTGCTACCCTTTAGTTTCTAGGCCCATTTGATGTCTTTACCTTGCTTGACCATGATATTTGACTTTACCTTGCCATACCATGGGTCAATTTTGGCCCACGCTAATTTGGCCACTGTGTCCCACCCGCTTCACACACGTCACATATTTCGTTCCTAACTTGAACGCATGTATGGATCTTTCCTAACTTTATACACATGCGGCCACACACACACACACACACACACACACTACAATTTATACACATGTATTCACTATATTTCAAGTATTTACCCATAGACACTACATTTACACTTACACACACACACAATACACACACACACACACACACACACACACACACACACACACACATTGTTGTAAATTACACAGATGGCACATTATTACATACACACACACACACACTATCACATATTCACTATGACACTTATTCACTATAACACACTTACATTTTCCCATAGACACTTTATATTTTTATACCTATACCATGTACAAACATACCACTTTATCCTTTGACACTGTCCATGGGTCAATTTTGACCCACGGTACTTTTTTGTCCTTCCTTAGGGACTTAGCCTTTGAAGGTCTTAACCTTGTTAGACCATGATATTTCGCCCTTGACCTTGCCAGATACCATGGGTCAATTTTGACCCACGCTAACTTGATGGCTTTGATGGTTCCCAATCACCGTAAGAAGTACCTAGAGATGTTCTATTAGTGTTCTATGAGTATTAGATGAGTGCCAGGTGAGTGCCAGGTGAGTGCTAAGTGAGTGTCAAATGAGCTAAACACTGGGCGAGTGCCACACGAGTGCCAAGAGTGCCACATAGTGCCAACTGAGCGCCACTTTTTTCAAGCCCCTTTCTAGCCTTTTCTAGCCTCCCCTGAGCCCCGAATAACAATAGCCCTAATATGGCAAGGCGTCTACCCCAGTTGCGCGTGAGACTGATTGCGTATATTACAACCCTGGGTTAGATGCTTCCACGTGAGTTAGTCTTTTTTTCTATCACTTATAGCCTATATATATATATATAGTATATATATATATATATATATATATATATATATATATATATATATATATATATATATATATATATATATATATATATATATATATATATATATATATATATATATATATTATTTGCAAAGGTATTACACGGCAATGCATAACACTTATGCACACATCACGCGACACTTATACACACTATGACACTTATAAGTACTTACAGTAGCCATTCCATAGACACTTGCATTAAACCCTACACACTTACACTCACCCACACACAGATACACTTACGTTTACACTCACCATTCACACACTCGATATTTTGATGCCTCAACTTTGATGCCTCAACTTTGATGCCTTCCCAGCATTAATGCCTTCAACTTTGATGCCCAAAATTGAAGGTTCATCTGATGACTCATCTTTATGACGTCATCTTTTGATACTGTCTATGCATGATGATTCATCAGGCCTCATGGATGCGAAATCATCTTTATGGTCATTCCTCCCTACCCTACATTAAAGAACAGAGTTAATATTAATGTCTTCCCTAGATCATAATTGGAACACCAAGGCGCAGCGTGCGCCCTCCGAAGGTTGACAACCCCCACCGGCAGGTGTGACCGCCGCGTCCCCGCCGCCCGCCACGTTCCTGCCTGGCTCTGCAGCAATATCCGGCGTTTCTGAAATGAAAGAAAATATATATATATATACCATGAGTCATTTATTTTTATTTCATACTTAAACATTTCAAAGAATTTTTTTTAACCCTTAATAATTGTCATTCATTTTACCATGCTTAAACATCCTTCTGACACCCATTCTAACGAACATATTAATGTAAACTCATTACAGACATCTTTTATATTTTACTTAATACTTTATAAATTTTTAAAATTGTATAAGTAAGAAAAACTGAAAACTTGAAGTATAAACATTTTATTTACACAATTGCATTTAAATTACACATATTATTACAAAACATTAACATTTAGATATTTAAAGCAGTAAATCAGTAATCAATAGAGGTGTTACCCAATACTTAGGGTGTTTAATTTACTTTGTTTCTGAAATGTTCAAACGGCTTCGATTTCATCCCTTTACTGCTATTGACCATCAAGCTTTTACTGCTTTAACCTCATATATTATTACATACCTTAAAGCAGTAAATCAGTAAATCAATAGAGGTGTTACCTAACACCTAAGGGATTAGTATGCTTTTGTTTTACTGCTTTACTGCTTTAACTTTCTGCTTTACTGCTTTAACTTTCTGCTTTACTGCTTTAACTTTCTGCTTTACTGCTTTAACTTTTACTGTTTTAACTCATATATTTATTAACATTATGTTTTTTATTTTGTTTTAATACTTTTTATTTATTTTATTATTATTTTATTTATTTTTATTATTATTTTTATTATTTTTATTATTTTATTTTTATTATTTTATTTTTATTATTATACTTAGTGTTATTTACTTCATGCCTATTGTTATTATTATTTAGAGCACACATTCACTATGACACTTATACACACATTCACTATGACACTTATACACACATTCACTATGACACTTTACATTTAGCCATAGACACTTACACTTACACTTATACACACACACACTCACACAACACACACACACACACTCACACAGATTTACTTACACACACAGAGATTTACTTACACAGATTTACTTACACTCACACAGATTTACTTACACACACACACACAGATTTACTTACACACACACTCACACACACACACACACACACACACACACACACACACAGATTTACTTACACACGCAGATTTACTTACACTCACACACAGATTTACTTACACACGCAGATTTACTTACACAAATAACGTATAACATATAATTTATTAAAACATTTATGTTTTAATTAAACACATACATTTATATTACCCATTCAAATATAACTCCAAAATTATTTCAAAGTTTCTTAAACTTATAATAAATCAATCATTATCTTTGAACAAAGAAATTATTATTAACTGTTAATACTTTTTGTTTATAAATTTTATAACTATCAAGTTTTAAAATAACTTTTACTAAAATTTTTATGAAATCTTATTAAAAACATATATTTACGTAATTTCCGAGAACAAATTCCAGTAAATCAGTAAGGTCAGCCCTAGCACCCCTCTACCAAGCTATGCCACGTTATGTTCTATTGACTTACTGCTTTACATCATTTTTAGCCATGTAATAAGTATGAAAATAACAAAAATAAGTTCTTTTCTGCTAACATAACATGTATTTTATTAAAATCTTTCTAAGTTCTTATTTAAAATAACAATTATTCACTTACATTTATATTATTCGCTCGATGTTAACTAAAAATATTTCAAAGTTTTTTAAATAATTCGGATTTTCTTTATTATTATTATTATTATTATTATCTATGTATATTGACAATCCATCACGAGAAAACACAACAACCCGCACTCCTTACAGATACGAAACTGACCTCTCTCTCTAAGTGTTGAAATAACTACTTAGGCCTAAAATAGATAATCCTTTTGTATCCCAAGGATGACCCACTCCAGTCAAAATATATTTCTAAACTGATCTTTTTTCTGTAAAATGTGGGCAGTAATAACTACGTTAGTTTCAATTTAGCTAAATTTATGAAGCCTCTTTTGTATCCCAGGCTGATTTAAGCCTAATACCAGGCCAAAAGGTGGTAATTCCAGTATAGACAAGAATCGAGAATCAATATTATATTTTATAAATATAATTCAAGCTGAAACATGCTGTATCGGTAAGATCCTTTAAGCAGGTAAGAAAAGGAAATGTTTATCTTTCTTGTGAGTGGACGGAGTAATCTTTATCTCATGACCTCGTATGTGATTGGTCGAGAATTATTTTATCGCTTTTGGTTTTACGTATGTAAAACATGTTTTTTCATATCCTGACCTGGGGCTCGTTTATTTAAACTCTTAACATACATGTAAATATTTATTTAAGAAAGTAAAAATAAGTTATAGTATATAGTGATTATATATATATATATATATATATATATATATATATATATATATATATATATATATATATATATATATATATATATATATATATATATATATATATATATATATATATATAAGGCTAAAATTAAATATATACAAGAGTGTTAAATATATTTACAATGATTTTATATATAAGGTTCACATTAAATATAATACAGGAATATTATTATATATAACACTTCCACATACATTTTACACATAATGTTTATGATTATTTTATATTAAAATTCTCTAAATCTTATCGAATATAGTTTCGTGTCTCTACTTATAGCGTTTTTGTTCCTCAAATAGTTTCTTATCTCTTCAATACCATCCGATAGCACATATGTAAAAAGTTCTCTCTCAGATATCATAGTATGTTTACTGTCAGGGTCAGCAGAATAAATACTTCCGCTCCATTGTTTTCTAAATAGATAGATGAATTTCTGCACGCTCATGGATTTTAAGAAGTTTTCAATGATAGTTTCAGGATCATCAGTTAGGTTTTTCTTAAATGCACAATACTCCTGGTATAACATAGAATGAGCTACAGCTACGTAATTACCCAGTATTTCAGTCTTCTTCATTTGCATTAATACCCTCTTGCGAACTTCAGACATATATTTCAGCCGCTGTATACCTTTAATACTGATTCTATGAGTAGTAGGATCAAATGTACATGATTCATTACACGTCTTCCATACTAGAAGCTCCATACCTATCCTTTGTGAAATTACATACTTAGAAAAGGCGAGAGTAAGTTGTCTACCATCGTTACCCTCTCTTAGACTAATAACAATCTTCGGTGAGTCTAAAAAGTCGGTGGACTTGTATACCTTGATCCATTCTTCAACATGGTGACATATACAGAGTAGTTCATCTGCGCTCATAAAAATACGTTTGGTACTAGAACATATAGGTTGATTAATACATGTAAAAAATTCAAACCCATTAGGCTTTCTTTTATATAAGAATGAAACACCGTAGTCAGGGATCTTGACTGTCCATTGTACAATATCTTCTATAGAGGTATATCTGTTAAGATGGGTCATGATATATTCACTGTAATACACTTGATGAAAATAAAACACTTTCAAGACTGATCTTAGAATTTAAAAAAGCAACTTATCTAAGACCTACCATTAGTATGATTTTAAATATCACAAGAGTGGTTGAGTTAATTGAAAACGTGTATTATTAACCCAACATAATTTCTTTTCATCCAATCACAGGTAAGGTTCAGGATATGAAAAAACATGTTTTTACATACGTAAAACCAAAAAAGCGATAAAATAATTCTCGACCAATCACATACGAGGTCATATAGAGATAAGGATTACTCCGTCCACTCACAAGAAAGGTAAACATTTCCTTCTTACCTGCTTAAAGGATCTTACCGATCCAGCATGTTTCAGTTTGAAATATATTTATAAAATAATAATAACATTGATTCTCGATTCTTGTCTATACTGGAATTACCTTTGACTTGGTATTAGCTTAAATCAGCCTGGGATATTGGGAAGGCTTATCCTAAATTTAAGCCTAAATTTAGGCCTAACGTTATTGCACCACATTTTATAGAAAAAGGTCAGTTTGAAATATATTTTGACCTGAAATTAGGCCTAAATCGCCTCCGGGATACAAAAAGGATTATCCTAATTTTAGGCCTAAATAGTTATTTCACGTCACGCGCGCATTTGCAGGTGAGGTAGAGAGGCTGCTTTGTATCTGTAAGGAGGTATTGCTGTGTTTTCTGATGATTGCTTCAATGTACATAGATAATGGGTTTTTAATAATAAATAATAAAGAAAATCCGAATTATTTAAAAAACTTTGAAATATTTTTAGTTAAAATCGAGCGAATATATAAATGTAAGTGAATAAATATATTTTTAAATAAGAACTTAGAAAGATTTTAATAAAATATATCAAGTTATGTTAGCAGAGAAGAACTTATTTTAGTTATTTTTATACTTATTATATGGCTAAAGTTATGTTAGCAGTAAGTCAATAGAACATAACGTGGCATAGCTTGTGTAGAGGGGTGCTAGGGCTGACCTACTGATTTACTGATTTATTGCTTCAAGGTACGTAAAATATGTTTTTAGCAAAATTTACAAAATTTTAGTAAAAGTTATTTTTAAAACTTGATAGTTATAAAATTTATAACAAAAAGTATTAACAGTTAATAATAATTTCTTTGTTCAAAGATAATGATGATTGATTTATTATAGAAGTTTTTAGAAACTTTGAAATAATTTTAGTTATATTTAATATAATATAAATGTCTGTGGAGTTAACAAAACATAAAATGTTTTAATAAATTATACGTTAAATGTGTGTAAGTAAAACTGTGTGAGTGTAAGTAAATCTGTGTGTGTGTGTGTGGGGTGTGTGTGAAGTGCAATGGCAATCTGTGTGAGGAAACTGTGTGAGGTATAACTGAGTGTGTAAGTAAATCTGTGTGTGAGTGTGTGTGTGTGTGTGTGTGTGTGTGTGTGTGTGTGTGTGTGTGTGTGTGAGTGTAAATGTAAATGTCTATGGGTAAATGTAAGACATGAAAGTGAATGTGTGTGGTAAGTGTCATAGTGAATGTGTGTACAAGTGTCATAGTGAATGTATGTATAAGTGTAAGTAAACAATAGGGATGAAGTTAATAACACTAAGTATAATAATAAAATAAAAATAAAATAATAAAAATAATAAAAATAATAAAATAATAATAAAATAAATAAAAATAATAATAAATAAATAAAAGTATTAAAACAAAATAAAACATAATGTTAATAAATATATGAGCTACTAAAACAGTAAAGCAGAAAGTTAGAGCAGTAAAGCCAAAGCAGTAAAACAAAAGCATATTAATCCTTAGTGCTAGGTAACACTTGATGATTTTGATACTTGATTTTACCGCTTTTCTTATGTGGTATGTAATGTATATGAGCAAAGGTGCAGGCAAAACAGTAAAGTAAGTTGTACAGTAGTTAGTAAAACAAAAGCATAAGCTTAATCCCTTAGGTGTTAGATAACACTCTACGATTAATGATTTCCACTGCCTTTAAGGTGGTGTAATGTAAGGTGAGTTAAAGAAAGCAGCAAAGCAAAGGAAAGTTAAAGAAAAACAAACAAAGCACATAACTCTTAGGTAACAACATAATTTATTGATTTACAATGATTGCACGTGGCAAGTTTAAGGTATGTAATGTATGAGTTAAAGCAGTAAAGCTGAAAGTTAAAGCAGTAAAGCAGAAAGTTAAAGTAAAAGCAAAAACAAAGCACACGATCTCCTGTGTGTTAGTAACACTCTATTGATTTTACTGATTTACTGCTTTTAAGGTATGTAATGTCATTGTTTTTAATAAAATGCACACACCTTGTAGTAAAAACAAAATGTTTATACATCAGACACTCTGGTTTTTTCTTCTTACATGCAATTTTTTAAATTAAAAAGTACTAAGTAAAATATAAAAGATGTCTGTAATGAGTTACAGTTTTAGTTCCTGAAATGAGCCTTTAATAAAATGTTTACATACAAACGAATGACTCATATATTCTTGTACAAACTTTGAAATACGTATATGAAATAAAAAATGAATGACTGTAGTATATATATATTTTCTTCTGTGATATTGTGCCTCAGTGGAGTATCGCGCGGCGAACGCGAAGGCGGCGCGCCGATCGCGGCGTCATCACCTGCGCGCGCCATGCCAATGCCTTTCACGGTGAGTGCGCACATGCCCTTCTGGTAAGTAAATGCCACATCTAGGGGAAAGACATTAATAGGGTAATCTTATGTTCTTAATAGGTAGAGATGAGTTATCAAAGACATTTCAAACAAAAGATTAATCATCAATAGATAGATTGTATCAAAGATGACGTCATCAAAGATGAGTCATCAAAATATTAAACCCGGAAAGCGGAGGCATCAAAGTTAGAGTGGCTTAATGCTGAGTAAGAATGTGCTGAGGCACCAAGCAGAGTGCAAAACAAAACATTTGAGTTTATGTAAACGCAAAGGCATCTGTGCAGGGTGATAAAAGTGGAATACAAGCTCATGGAGTATGTTTGTATGTCATAAAAAGGCACAACAAAGGAATGTGTAAGTGTTATAGTGTATGTGTGTGTGTGTGTATATAGATATATATATATGAATATAGATATATATATATATATATACATATATATATATGGTATATATAT
>JABUQX010122836.1:0-10000 GCA_015478945.1 Trachelipus rathkii | reverse complement strand
AGATTTAACCAAAAAAATTAGATTACTGCTTCGACTGTTTAGTAATAAAAGCAATAAAATAGTTCTCTTGGATAAGATTGATTATATAGGTAAAGTTTGCAAAGCAGGGTTGGGGATTTTTTTGATTTTTTTAGAAAAAAATCAATTTTTGATTTTTTTGATTTTATTGATTTTTTTGATTTTTGATTTTTTTTTTTTTTTCAGATTCGTGACGTCATAATATATATATATATATATATATATATATATATATATATATATATATATATATATATATATATATATATATATATATATATATATATATATATATATATATATATATATATTATATTTATATATATATATATATATATATATATATATATATATATATATATATATACAGTAAGAAGACGCAGAATCCAATCTAGAGTGTCCCATTCAACACATAAAAATTAAGAATTAAGAATAATTTTTAATAATAATTAATGTAATTAATGAATAGTAATTATAGTTAAGAAGCCACATGGGCCTACCTAGACTGTCTCAGTCAACCAACAATAATTAATAATTAAGAATAATAATTAAAAAGCCGCATTGGCCCATCTAGAATGTCCCAGTCAATCCATTATAATTAATAAATAAGAAAAATAATTCAGAAGCCGCATGGGCCTATCTAGACTGTCCCAGTCAACCCATAATAATTAAGAATTAAGAATAACAATTAAGAAGCTGCATTAACCCCTCTAGAATGTCCCAGTCAACCCATAATATATAAGAATAATACTTAAGAAGCCGCATGGTCCTATTTAGACTGTCCCAGTCAACCAATAAAAAATAATAATTAAGAAGCCCCATTGGCCACTCTATAATGTCCCAGTCCACCAATAATAAATATTAAATAAGAATAATACATAAGAAGCCGTATATGCCTATCTAGACTGTCCCAGTCAACCAATAATAATTAAAAATTAAAAATAATAATTAAGAAGCCGCATTGACCCCTTTAGAATGCCCAGTCAACTCATAATAAATAAGAATAATTACTTAAGAAGCCGCATGGTCCTTTTTAGACTTCCCAGTCGACCAATAAAAATTAATAATTAAGAAGCCGCATTGGCCCTTCTAGAATGTCCCAGCCAACCCATAATAAATAATAAATAAGAATAATACTTAAGAAGCAGCATGGGCCTATCTAGACTGTCCCAGTCAACCAATAATAATTAATAAGCGCATGGTCGTTTTTAGACTGTCCCAGTCAACCAATAAAAATTAATAATTGAGAAGCCGCATGGGCCCTTCTAAAATGTCCCAGTCAACCCATCAAAATTAAGAATTAAGAATAATTTTTAGTAATAATTAATGTAATTAATGAATAGTATTTATAATTAAGAAGCCACATGGGCCTGCCTAGACTGTTTTAGTCAACCAGCAAAAATTAATAAATAAGAATACACCAGAAGGCTGCATGGGCCTATTCAGACTTTCAGTCAACCAATAACAATTAATAATTAAGAATAAATTATTTTTAATTATTACCTATTATGGGTTGACTGGGACAGTCTAGATAGGCCATGCGGCTTTTGAATTATTATTGAATTATTGTAATTAATGAATAGTAATTATAATTAAAAAAGCCGCATGGGCCTACCTAAACTGTCCCAGTCAACCAACAATAATTAATAATTAAGAATAATAATTAAAAAGCCGCATTGGCCCCTCTAGAATGTCCCAGTCAATCCATTATAATTAATAAATAAGAATAATAATTCAGAAGCCGCATGGGCCTATCTAGACTGTCCCAGTCAACCCATAATAATTAATAATTAAGAATAATAATTAGGAAGCTGCATGAACCCCTCTAGAATGTCCCAGTTAACCCATAATATATAAGAACAATACTTAAGAAGCCGCATGGTAATATTTAGACTGTCCCAGTCAACCAATAAAAATTAATAATTAAGAAGCCGCATTGACCACTCTAGAATGTCCCAGTCAACCCATAATAAATAATAAATAAGAATAATACTTAAGAAGACGTATGGGCCTATCTAAACTGTCCCAGTCAACCAATAATAATTAATAATTAAAAATACACTAAGAAGCCGTATCACCCTAGAATGTCCTAGTCAACTCATAATAAATAATAAGAATAATACTTAAGAAGAAGCATGGGCCTATTTAGACTTTCCCAGTCAACCAAAAAAATTAATAATTAAGAAGCCGTATTGGCCTCCTCTTAGAATGTCCCAGTCAACCCATAATAATAAATAAAATATAAGAATAATGGGCCTATCTAGACTGTCCCAATCAACCAATAATAATTAATAATTAAAAATAATAATTAAGAAGCCACATTACATTAATCCCTCTAAACTGTCCCAGTCAACTCGAAATAAATAACAATAATACTTAAGAAGCCGCATGGTCCTTTTTAGACTTTCCCAGTAAACCAATAAGAATTAATAATTGAGAAGCCGCATTGTCCCCTCTAGAATGTCCCAGTCAACCCATAAAAATTTAGAATTAAGAATAATTTTTAATAATAATTAATGTAATTAATGAATAGTATTTATAATTAAGAAGCCACATGGGCCTACCTAGACTGTCCCAGTCAACCATCAAAAATTAATAAATAAGAATAATAATTCAGAAGCCGCATGGGCCTATCTAGACTGTCCCAGTCAACCCATAATTAATAATTAAGAATAAATTATTCTTAATTATTAATTATTATGGGTTGACTGGGACAGTCAAGATAGGCCCATGCGACTTCTGACTTATTATTCTTATTTATCAATTATTCTGGATTGACTGGGACATTCTGGAGGGGCCAATGCGACTTTTTAATTATTATTCTTAATTATTAATTATTGTTGGTTGACTGGGACAGTGTAGGTAGGCCCATTGGCTTCTTAATTATAAATGCTATTCATTAATTACATTAATTATTATTAAAAATTATTCCTAATTTAATTTTTATAGTTGATTATTCATTAAAATTATCAAATTTTCAATTCTTAATTTCTTTATTACTGACCGGGACACCTAAAAGGATCATGCCGTTTTCTTGCATATTCTTATTTATAATGAGTTGATTGGGACATTCTAGAGGGATCCATGTGGCTTAATTATTATTTTTAATTATTAATTATTATTGGTTGACTGGGACAGTCTTGATAGGCCCATACGGCTTCTTAAGTATTATTCTTATTTATTATTTATTATGTGTTTACTGGGATATTCTAGAGGGGCCAATGCTGCTTCTTAATTATTAATTTTTATTGGTTGACTGGGACAGTCTAAAAAGGACCATGCGGCTTCTTGTATTATTCTTATTTATTATGGGTTGACTGGGACATTCTAGAGAGGTCAATGCAGCTTCCTAATTATTATTCTGAATAATAATTAAGAAGCTGCATTAACCTCTCTAGAATGTCCCAGTCAACCCATAATAAATAAGAATAATACAAGAAGCCGTATGGTCCTTTATAGACTGTCCCAGTCAACCAATAAAAATAATAATTAAGAGGCCACATTGGCCCCTCTAGAATGTCCCAGTCAACCCATAATAAATAATAAATAAGAATAATACTTAAGAAGCAGCATAAGCCTATCTAGACTGTCCCAGTCAACCAATAATATATATAATTAATAATTAAAATAATAATTAAGAACCGCATTGACGCCTCTAGAATGTCCCAGTCAACTCATAATAAATAATAATAATATTTAAGAAGCCGCATGGTCCTTTTTAGACTGTCCCAGTCAACCAATAAAAATTAATAATTAAGAAGCCGCATTGGCCCCTCTAGAATGTCCCAGTCAACTCATAATAAATATCAAATAATAAATAAGAATAATACTTAAGAAGCCGCATGGGCCTATCTAGACTGTCCCAGTCAA
Organism: Trachelipus rathkii; assembly: GCA_015478945.1. Lineage (NCBI taxonomy): Eukaryota > Metazoa > Arthropoda > Malacostraca > Isopoda > Trachelipodidae > Trachelipus > Trachelipus rathkii. Next base: position 6,112 of record JABUQX010122836.1, on the reverse strand, counting down.
CCAATAATAATTAATAATTAAAAATAATATTTAAGAAGCCGCATTGACCCTTCTAGAATGTCCCAGTCAACTCATAATAAATAAGAATAATACTTGAGAAGCCGCATGGTCCTTTTGAGTCAACCAATAAAAATTAATAATTAAGAAGCTGCATTGGCCCCTCTAGAATGTCCCAGTCAACCCATAATAAATAATAAATAGTAATAATATTTAGCTGTATGGGCCTATCTACACAACGAGGAGGTAGATTTTATCCTCAAAGCCAAAAATCTACCTCCTCGTTGCTTTACGTTGCGCCCTCTTCAGCATATCTGTCTTTTTAATAAGGGTGCTAAAATTGTAGACAATATTCAAATACTGGCCTAACATATCTATTATACGACATTATACAAAAACAATAATATATATATAATTAGTCTGCATCTGACATTAATTTTCAATTTTTAACCCTAGGCCCTAGCTCTGGGTTCAAAATCTTACAATGGAAACAATGAAACAGCAGCACTAAAGAATGTTACAGTTACAGACTTACGGGTTACAATGCCAATAGTTTGTTGAAAATTGAAAAAAAATATATTAAAAACTTCAAAATATATATAGTTTTATTTTAATTTTTTATTTCTATTGAAGTTAAATTACTTAAATGTACAAAAAAATAAAAAATAATAAAAAAAAATATAAAAAATCAAAAAAATCAAAAAAATCAATAAAATCAATAAAATCAAAATCATGATTTCTTTATAAAAAAATCAAGTAAAAAAATCAATTGATTTTTTTAATTTGATTTTTTTCGTGCCATCCCTGTTGCAAAGTATTGAACGATGAATCGTGTGAAGTCTTAAAAACAAAATAAAGAAATTTTAACATTGAACTCAAAACTATTTTAGCGTCGAATTCTGAACTAGTGAGAAGATTTACACGATATTTACTAAACTTCCATATTTCTATTTTTTCCCAAATATCTACAAAGAAGCTATTCCCTTGCACCCCTTTGTTAGGAACCATAAATCACTTACTTATAAATTAGCTGGTTGTCTGTCCCAGTGTCTCTCTCCATTGCCAGGAAGGATTTCCGGTTCACATATTTAAATAATCGTTTAAAAATGTTCCTATTGAGCTGAATATCAAGTGATTAAAAGAATGGTGTCGGGACCACAATGTGTAATTCCTAGAGATAGTTGGAAACGTTTTTTGCTCTGATCAGACTCTGCCATTTTTATTTCCATTTTTTTTCAGTGGTATTTGATAATAAAAATCAAGCCTAAATAGGAGATTCCCTTCATCTCAAGTCTTCAGTAATATTTGCATAAAAATGTTTATAGAAAAATCTTGAAATTGGTTTTATTACAGCATTTAAACTGGCACAGAAATGTAGATTACGCTTTTCCAATCCTACCGGCTGGTATTGATGAAAAGTCTGTATTAAAATAATTGAATTCCTTCGTACCCACTATTACGTTCACTCTTGAGAGGCAGTCGGAAGGTTGTCTACCCTTCAAGACACTTTATTAAATAAACTTTCAGGCTTTAGAAAAAACATTTATGTACAGGCTAGTTTTCATTCCAATCTTTACAAAGAAAGAAAGGAACCATGAAAGGCTTCTTTCTCAGATACGTCAGAATTTGCAATATGTAGTATCTGGAAGAGATACTTATACTTATATTAAAAGCATATTTTCAAGCTTGGATATCTGCGAGGAGTAACTCCATAAGACTTTAAGCGATTCGAGGAGGAGTTTTCTCAGGAACTAGTAACCATAATGGATACAAGAACATTCTTTCAATGTCATGCCCTGTTCAAAAAGTAAGGAAGGTTTGCTCCCATCATGACTTTGATCCAATGTGTTCATTCGACTATCAGAGGAATGTTGCACCATAGAGATAAAAATGAGATGACAAAACAGCGGACATTTATAGTATACTATGTAAAGACTGTGATTCGGTTAAAATTTGTGAGATTTAGGACTTTCCTGGAAGAATCGCACAACACAGGTATGCACTGAGCATCGGTGATGATAATTCCTCTTTACACTGCCACCGCTTGAATTGCTACCGTAGAATACAATTGGGTAGCTTAGAATTATTTTTTAAGGAGGTTCAAAATAAATAAAAAAAATTCTTGGGACCAGTTTTCATTAAAAATATAAATAACTTTAATGACAAGGAAAAGTTGTTAATCGCTAATATTTTTAACAGTAGAATTTTAGGTAGCACCGGTTTGGATGTTCTTTTTTTTTTTGCTTAAAGTTGACAACAAAATTTGGATAGAGTATTAATAAACTTCAGACCACTAGTATGTGTTTCCAGGGTATGGCTGTTTAATCGACTAACAGTGAATTTCCTCTCCACCTCAGTCTAAGTCATTCTTCAGTTGGTGCTATGGACATGATCAAAAGTTCGAAATTATTTTAAATAGATTATTTTAAAAAATCACTATTATTTTCTTATCAATAAAATTTTTAACACATTGATAGTGAATATCTCCCGAGAACCTACAGTACGACACTAACCAGACAAAAAACCAATGTACATTTTTTGGAATTCCCAGGCGTTGTAAAAGCGTTTCACTACGCACCACAAACCAAAAATGTTTAAAAATAAAAAAAACTTAGTCCGGGGCTCGAGCCGACGGGGGTGACAAGAAGGACTCTTATATCCTCTATGTTTTACTATTTGCCAGAGGAACCGCGTCTTTTCGCATACCCTGTAGGGGAGGCGCGGAGGAACCCCCGCGACACCCAGAATACCAAAGAGCGGTCGGCTTGGGTCCGTAGACCCTTCCCCGGAGGGAAATTAGGTCACTACCCTTGATGTCCCCCGCGCCTGAAGGCCGAGATGACCCACGACTCCTGCCGTCTTTGCCGGTTTACCTTTACGTGGGGGTCATTCCTCTTAATGTATTAAAAAAAATACATCAAAATTAAAAACTACGGTCGAGTCCGCTTAATCTTTCTCTCCTTCTCTATATATTTTTCCTTCTCATGCTTGATGACAAGAACAGCTTTGCCATATCTAACGTTTTCGGACCATCGTATACGCAGAGAATGCATCCAAATTCATGTACTAGAAGATATATAAAAAAACAAAACAAAATAAGCAAAAATCAAAACTGACGGAAACAGTCGATCTTAATATCATAAATTACAGGTCCATTAGGTAGTTTCTACATAACACCAGCCAATATGGTAAGCAGCTTAATCTCTATAATATATATTTTAATATATCATATATATATTATCATATTTTTAGTATATATATATATATTATATATGTATAATTAAGTATTATATATTTATATAATTTCTATATATATATTTTTATATTTATAATAATTTATATAATTATATCTTTAATGTATATTATATCATATATTACTATATAATATATACTATATTATACAATATATACTATATATATTATACTATTATATATTACTATATATATATATATATATTTATCTTTGATATATATATATTATATGATATATACTATATATACTATATGATATATTATCTTATATATTATAATATCATAATATACTATAATATATATATATTACGTAATATATATAGTATATATTTGATATATACATATATTATATATATTATATATATTTTTTTTTTTTTTTTTTTTTTTTCTTGTACATGATAAACCACCACTCACAGAGCCGGGCCCTACATTCTAGGAGCGTGTGCACTCAATTACCAATACACGTAATTACAAAATTTGCCATTAACAATGTCATTGGCATTTATAACTTACATAATGATCTAACATTATTGTACATTTAAATTCCTACCTCAGCTGCCACTAGCACTGTTAATCAGACATATGATTATCACTAATACTAACACTCTTTGTTATCAATATTTCAGTATTTATTAAACTATCGCAGAGAATTTTAACATTATTTGACACTCAACACCGTGTACAATACTCAAAATGTCAGTGTCATCAATGACGGGTTTCCTGGGCAGGATTGCTGTTTACAGGCCACTGACCTCGCTAGTCCTGTCGAGACAACTCTCTCTTCTTATCGGTCTTGGGAAGACGGCACGTAATGTCTATTCGCAATACAAAGCCGTGTTTAATAAAGAACTTTTTGATGTGGACAGCATAACATGTTTTGATAATCCACACGTCATCAGGAAGTTGGAGACGTACGAACGTCACTAACATCATTATTTATCGAATTTAACAACAAGGTCCCTTATGTATTTGTAATATGATATATTCTTTATCCAAAGTGCCTCATCTTTCAGAGGAATTAAAGGGCTTCTATTCGCTGGAACCAATAATTTATTTTTAATTCGATTATTAACAAAACAAAAAATAATAATTTTAGTATTGAAATAATTGGTGTAGAATTATAATTGATATATATAAATACTTTATAATATCTATTGATAAAAAAATATATATATATATGATTATATATATATTATATATATCTATATACTATATATATATATATATATATATATTTTTATATATTATTATCATACTATATATATAGATCTATATTTAATTATATCATATTCTATATATATATAATTAATTCCTCTCTCTCTCTCTCTCTCTCTCTCTCTCTGTGCTCTATTTCTCTCTTTCTCTACTCTCTCTCGTCTCTCCTCTTCTCTTCTCTCTCTCTCTCGTCTCTCTCTTTCTCTCCTTGTTGAAATCATTCTGTATTAGTTATTATTATTATTATTTTTATTATATATTGATTATTATTATTATTTTTATCTATTATTATTTTATTTTATTATTTAGTTTTCATTATTATTATATATTATTTATTATTATTATCATTATTATTATTCTTATTATTTCTTTTTTTTGTTGACAGAAATACCTTCCTGTGATCACCATTCTGGGCACATTCGCCGTCTTGTCTGTCCAAGCTGGAGGCGGATACGGAAGCGGAGGAGGAGGAGGAGGAGGAGGAGGGGGTGGTGGATTTGGTGGCGGAGGATTTGGCGGTGGCAAAGGAGGATTCGGCGGAGGTGGACTCGGCGGTGGTCACTCTGGAGGTGGATTTGGAGGTGGCAAAGGAGGTTTCGGAGGAGGATCCACTGGTGGTGGATTCGGAGGTGGCAAAGGAGGATTCGGCGGAGGTGGATTGGGAGGTGGCAAGGGAGGATTTGGCGGAGAAGCACTCGGTGGTGGAGGATACACCGGTGGACTTGGGGGAGGACTTGGAGGAGGACTTGGAGGAGGACTTGGAGGTGGAAAGGGAGGATTCGGAGGTGGTGGATTTGGAGGTGGCAAAGGAGGATTCGGTGGTGGTGGATTCAGCGGTGGTCACTCTGGAGGTGGTGGATTCGGAGGTGGCAAAGGAGGATTTGGTGGAGGTGGATTCGGAGGTGGCAAGGGAGGATTTGGAGGATTCGGAGGTGGCAAAGGAGGATTTGGAGGAGGTGGATTCGGAGGTGGCAAGGGAGGAGGTGGAAGAACTTATGGTTAAGAAATTCAAAGCCAAGAACACAAGCTTCACATTTCAAGACATATTTTGATACAATGTTTTCTATTCATTTTTTATATGATTTTTACAATAAAATAAAGTCTACTTTTCTGTATATATTAATGGATTTTAATGAACCTGCTATACTGATTTATACTTATATATTATATATTATATATATATTTATATTTATTTTACTAATTATTTATTTATATATATATATTTTTTTATTATATTATATATTATATATTATATATATATATATATATATATATATATATATATATATATATGTATATACTATATTATATAAATTTAACATTTAATCGCATTATCTTAACAAAACCTAACAATTGATATCTGAACATGTACTAGATTAATGCTAATATCAGCACAAAGCTTGTGTATATCAACGATTGTGAACAGCAAATTAAGATAACAATGCTCATTGCATACCTATTCTACCCAACTACGAATGAATGATATGCTAACATAATAAAGGTTCCTTCTCATGTTAGCGGTTGTAGCTAACAAGCATTCCCAAACAAATGTATTCTGAAGAAAATGGAATACCAGATCAACTAACTCCAGTCTTGACACGCCTTGAAGTATTATCATGTTATTAGTTAATATTCTCCTTGAGATCTT
>JABUQX010122835.1:12500-17668 GCA_015478945.1 Trachelipus rathkii | reverse complement strand
ATATTATTATAATTATATATATTATATATATAAATTATAATATTTATATAATATATATATATATATACTATCATAAATAGTATGTACAAATAATATAATATATTTTATAAATAAATATATTATATAATATATATATATATATATTATATATATATATATATATATATATCATATATATATATATAGTTATATATATATATATACTATATATATATATTATTATATACTATATATTATATATATATAATATATATATATATATATATAATATATATATATCATATATATATATATATAATTATATATTATATATATATATATATATATATATAAATAACTACTATATATATATATACTATATTATATATAATATAATATAATATATATGATATATATATATTATAATATATATATATATATATATATATATATAATATATAATTTATATATAATATAATTATAATATAATTATATATAAAAATATATATAATATAATATAATATATATAAATAATTATAATATATATATATAATTAAAAAAAGATATGTATATATACAAAAAAGATATGAATTTCATATATATTATATATATATATATATATATATATATATATATATATATATATATATATATATATATATATATATATATATATATAATATATAATATATTTTATATACTTATATAATATATATATACATATGTGAAATACAAGGATATAAATATATATATATATATATTATATTATATATATATATATATTTATAGTCTTATATATATTATTATATATATTATATATATATATATATATAATTTCAGAGGTCCTAGTTAATTTTCATAAACCTCACATGAAATGCTTAAAATGATCTTGAAAGTAGGAAAAAATTATAATGAAAATCGAGAAATGAATATAATAAAGTTACGAAAGGGCAACATCATAAATGAATCTCACAAGAACATTTGTTTACCAGGTGCTCCGTTCCCCTGTACCCCTAACCCGTGAGTGCTGAAAATGGATCATGTCTGTTATCTGCATCCACATCCATATGCATATCGATTGCATGGATTCGAACACATTTCATAAAAGAGAAATAAAACTGTGTAGAGTCAAATTTAAACTATAGTAATAAAAGAGCTTCACACCTTTAAAAATATTTTTAAAAAGTTTAAATCTATGTAAAGTAACGTAACTCAACATAATCTTACTTAACGTATCATATCCTTACTTAAGAAAATTTATTTTTATATTTATAATTTATTTCACTTTGCATTGTTTAAAAAAAAACATGCTTCTGTCACCATGCGCGCTCTTGTACATTTTGTTCGATAACGTGTTATAAAAAAATTGACGTAAGCTTAATTGGAAGCAGACAATGGACAAGTGCCCATCCTTCTTTATTAATATTGGTTTTCCAATGGGTTCACTTATATCATCCATTCTTTTTCATACTATATTTTATGGCTTCAGAACTTTTACAGGATCATTTCTCAAGTTTATTCTTACGCTTTTTCTTCTTTCCAGGTCATTTTAAGTGTTATATGTAAGTTTCATGCAAATTGGCGGACGTCGCAAATTTTTTATAATTTCCTCTATAGAGAAATGTTATAAATATGAAAACTGGCGACTTTGTAACTTTTTCAGGTTCATTTCGCGAATTTTTATATATAACTATATATATATTAAATATATATAGTATATATATATATATATATATATATATATATATATATATATATATATATATATATATATATATATTAGCTAAGTAAGATTAAAACTTGAGTTAGAGAATTCTGAAAACAATGAAGGCAAAAGGAAATAGATAAATAATAATATGGACTTGTCGGGGTAAATAATAATAATAATAATTTCCACTGAGTAGAATAATTACCAAATTCTCGAGTCAAATGGTGAAAGAATGTGCAAAGAATATTATTATGTTATTATATAAGACACGCATATCACTAAGACCAACTATAGTAATGATGAAGACTCTCAGATCTAAAAATTGCGATACACAGATATATATATATACTATATATATATATTGATATATATATTTAACACCTATACATACTAATATATATATATTATATATATATATAGTATAGTATATATATATATATATATTTATATTATATTAATATATTATATATATATATATATATATATAATATATATATATATATATATATATATATAATATAATATATATATATACTATACTATATAATATATATATATATATATATAATATATATAATTATATATATATTATATATATATATATAATATTATTATATATATATAATATCATATATATATAGTCTATATATATATACTTATCATATATATATATATATATATATATTTACTATATATATATATACTATATAATATATATATATAGTATATATATATATATATATTATACTATTATATATATATAATTATATATATATATATATATATATATAATATATATATATATATTTAATATATATATATATATATACATATTATTACTATATATATATATATATTATATTATAATATATATATATATATATATATATATAATATAAATATTATATATATATAATATAATAATATATATATAAATAAACTTATAATATATATATATATATACTATATTTATATTTATATAATATATATATACTATATATATATATATATATATATATATATATATATATATATATATATTATATATATATATATATATATATATATATACTATATATATATATATATATATATATATATATATATATATATATATATATATATATATATATATATATATATATATATATATATTATATATATATAATTTATATATATATATAATATATAATAACTATATATATATATATATATATATATATAGTATATATATATATATAATAAGTTTATATAAAAATTGCATTATAAGCTTCCGTAGGTAAAGTATATTATGTAAAGTTTAATCAAAACTTAGTATCTGGACAACTTTTCAAAGAGTTAATTTAATTACGTTTCAAAAACATCAACAGAAAAGAAAAAATATAAAAATAAAACCAGTGACAGACACAGACAGACAGACAGACAGGCAGTCTTTGACTTGAAATTTTTACACACACTCAAGATGACATGTGAGGTAATTTAGTTGTTTTTTCTGTAGTAAGTTTTGAGTTACAAATATTCTGATATATATATATATATATATATATATATATATATATATATATATATAGATACTCATATATGTGTATGCTCTCTCTATTTATTTTTTTTTTTATATATATATATATATATATGTATATGTATATATATATATATATATATATATATATATATATATATATATATATATATATATATATATATATATATATATATATATATATATATATATATATATATATATATATATATATATATATATATATTTATAGAGTATATATATATCTATATATACAGAGGTAAGTATCAAGCACCAAAAAGTAGTTCCAGCACGTTATCTGTTACTCGGAAAGTAGTTTGCGTTTATCGTTATTCCGTTTCTTTGAAAGGAAAAGTAACGAAGTGCCGTTACTCCGTTACTCCGTTACTTTTAGCTTTTCAATATGACATTAATTACTGTATCTTAAGCAATTTATTGGTTTGTGTATTTTAAATTTTCAACATTATCAATATTATTAAAAAACATACCCTCATGTAAGACCCTAGTGCACTCAGGACTTAGTCCCTTTGCATTCACCAACGATTTAATTGCACTAGCCACTTTCCTGCCATTCACAACTTTCCTACTACACTCTGCATCATCCGTTCCCTTTTCATCCAACATATATACTAAATATTTAAACCCAGACACTTGTTCCAGCTGCTCACCATCTAACAAAATTTCACACCGAGGACTGTCCTCACTTATAACCATAACCTTACTCTTATCTACGCTTACCTTCAAACATTTTCTTTTACACACCCTGCCAAATCTCTCTACCAATCCTCTCAAACTCTCTCAGATTCGCCACACAAAACCAAATCATCCGCATATAATAGGTAGTATCCTCCACTCTCTTTCATACCCGTCATTCTTAACCGAGATTGTGGAGTCGGAGTCGGAGTCGGAGTCGGAATTTTGAAGAAGTCGGAGTCGGTGTCGGAGTCGGAGTCGGTAATTTTGAAGAGGGTGGAGTCGGAGTCGGAAAATTTTGAAACGACTCCACAACCCTGATTCTAACACCATCCCCTGCCATCCTACCTCTAATTCTTTCATAATCCCATATATATATATATATATATATATATATATATATATATATATATATATATATATATATACAAATTGAATAACCAAGAAGACATAGCACCATCCCTGCCTCACTCTGCTATTATATTAAACAATCATTTTCAACTCCATATATTCTTACACACGCTTAACTATCGTTATATATACTTTTGATTCCATTCAGAAGCTTACCACCAACACCATATATCAATAACACCTGCCATAGAGCTTCCGTATTAATCATTTTATACGCCTGTTTGCAAATACAAAAAACCTAAATACAATTTATTCTTCTCCTCCCTCATTTTCTCAATCATTTTTTCAATGTAAAGATTTGATCCACACATCCTCTACCACTTCTAAAGCCACCTTGTTCTTCACAATCAGTCCTTCAGTCACTCGACGCATTCTTTCGACCAAAATATAAGTATATATATATATATATATATATATATATATATATATATATATATATATATATATATATATATATATATATATATATATATATATATATATATATATATATATATATATATATCTTCCTACTACAATTTAATAAAACTAATTCCCTATAACAATTCCTACAGTTAGCCTTATGAGCAAGATTAAATGTTAGCTTCAGGCTGCTCTGAAAATTTCAGACCCTACGAAAGTGACATAATTGAGATTTTTTTTCAGCTGATTTTGACTATAAAAACACCAAAATGTAGCTTGTTTTTCTTCCTAAAACGCAGCTGCCTGCTGCGTTTGCATAGTCATTCTACTTCTAAAACCCATATTTTTTGATACTTATTACTCAGACTTTTTCTGAAATGACTGGGGAAATACGCATAAAGAACTACTACTCAGGCCAGCACAGAAAGCTTTTGA